>BQNB010075760.1:0-31366 GCA_026074375.1 Tanacetum coccineum | reverse complement strand
TACTCTTCATGAGGATTGTAAGCATATAAAGAAGTTGAAAAACCGAGCTATAACGAAGTAGTTATGAATTTTACGAGTTTACGATAATTAAATATATAAAAATATTTTTATAAAAATAGTTTTATAAAAACTGACACTTATTCGAAACTGAGAAAATTTTATAAATATTTTATTATGATGGAGCATCTCAATAGGAAACCGTGCATATAAGAAACTCTAAAAACGAAATTAAAACTAAGGAGTTACGGGTTTTGAAAGATTTAAGTTTATAAAAATAGTTTTATAAACACATTTGGAATATATTGTTTTGAGTCAGATTTTTATAAAAACGATGAGTATTTTATTTGAATAGATTATTTCATCACAATTTCATACATATAAAGAACACTCGAAACGGAGTTAAAATGAGCAAGTTACGAGTTTTCAAAGATTTCAGATAAATAGAAATTACAAAAACTAATTAATTTTTATAAATAATTTTCTGTACTTTTTATAAAAATGTAACAATCTGATAGAAATTAAAAATATGGTTTACGAGTGTTTTCGAGTCCGTTGCTATAAAAACCTTAAGAAATATTGCTGTATCATTTATATAATATTTATATACGTTTTAACTTTATAAATATTATTTTATAGAACAATTAAACCATTTATATAATATCATTATATAAACAATAAAAATACTAAATCAAGTATTATTAACAAATAATCAATTGTTGGACAACAATAATATTTTTCTTTACGGATACGAATACTTGGACATCTAATTAACAAGCGTGACTTAAACTTTGTTTCAACTTTTTAAATTAAACAAAAACTATTAGGTGATGATGTAACTCTATAACTTACGATATTGTATTTATATTAAATACATTATACTTATATTTATACGACCTATAATTAATTAGGTTGCATTTTGGGTCGTTTGCGACGATTACCTTGTTGATTTTTCGATAATCACTACTTTCACTAAAGGTGAGTTTATAGCCCCTCTTTCACTTGTTTTACATTTACTTTACAAATCTCGTGGGAGAATACATGCTTGTTACAACTTGTTTACATATTCATTTACAATCTCTTTTACATACTCTTCTACATACTTGTTTACTTACTTGATTTCGTAATTCATTTATTTACTCGGATACATGAACGTTTACAAACTCATTACATGATTGATTACAAACTCATTTTCATATCTCACGGTGAGATACTATACTTGTTTTTACTTATGGACGCAACAACTTTACTTTTACTCGAATGATTACGGATTAGCTTAAGTGGATGGAACTGTTAATTACTCGGAGGGTAAACGCGATTGTTATAAAATAGATCTTTTTGGGGATTGACAATCCCCGTTCAGATGAGTAGCTCTCACTAGTTCGAGATCAAACTAACGAACTTATACCATGTCGGAGCATCGAACTTCATATACTGGAACTCTTACTGTGCCTTGAATAAAGTGACATACTTTTAAGTCTATGCCTCAGTTTCATGAACTTAGAGTAATCGTAATCACTTCTTACAATACATACTTGAAACATTTTGTGATATTGTGCTCATTACAATACATACTTGAAACATTTTGTGGTATTGTGCTTATTACAATACATACTTGAAACATTTTGTAATATTGTGCTCATTACAATACATACTCGAAACATTTTGTGATATTGTGCTCATTACAATACATACTCGAAACATTTTTGATATTGTGCTCATTAGAATACATACTCGAAACATTTTGTGACATTGTGCTCATTACAATTATCATACTCTTTAATCAATTGCGGTCCAACTTTTATACAAATCTTTGATCTCAACATGCGTACGTATATTTTTTGTGACTATTATAAGGGTTGAAATGGTCATACATACTTTACAAATCTTTGATTCCAACATTTTAACAAACGCATTTTGTATGGTTCGTGTTTACACGCATTTTAAAAACCTATATATTTGAGTTTATGCGTTGCAAGTCTTGTATGGGCGGGACTTGTAACACAGTAAATTTGTATATATAGTTTTTGAGATTTGCATTTACATTTACAAAAATCTATAAACTCACCAACTTTATGTTGACACTTTTAAGCATGTTTTTATCAGGTGAATTAGATGTTTGGCTTACTTGATGTGCATTGGAGTCTAAACAATACAAGATTACTTTTCAAACGACACGTTTAGAGGTCGTTCTCTCACATCTTGTGCAATGATACTCATGAAGTAACGCTCCCGGACAATATTCCGCTGCGACCCAATTTGAGGGTGTTACAGGGTTAGTCGAGTCGAGTCAAAGTCGGGTAAAGGCTAAAAATTCATACCCGAACCCGACCCTATTTGAATTCAGGTTACTCGGGTTCGGGTCAACTCGGGTCGGGTCAGTCGGGTTCGGATCAACCAAATATGAGTAAAATGTAAAAAAAAAATCTTTTTTTGTGCTCTTTTAAATTGAAAATTTATAAAAATTAATATAAAAAATAAAAAAATCTTTTCCGAGTCAATCTAGTCGACTCAAACCCGAGTAAGCCAAAAATTCCATACCCGATACTCGTACCTATTTAATAATCGAGTTACTCGGATTGACCGAATAACCCGAATAAATTTTTTGACCCAGGTTATTCTAAAACTGTATTTGATGACGATTAATACAGTATTTGAAGCGATCAACTTATATTTTTGATGGCGAGTTTTGATGGCGATTAACTTATATTCAATAAACTGTATTTGAAGCGTTAGGGTGTTTTTTTTCTTAGCTAGCATTGTTTTTTCTAAAACCCGCTTTTGAACTAATGAATTTCTAAGAACAATATTTACGAATGAAACACCCGTGCAAAGGTGAACCTCACATTTTTTAGGTGGAATTTTTTAGTGGTAGGGTTTTTGTGCTAGTCCTATAACTCCAATCCATGAGACGTTAATAACAATTAGTTTTCATCGGTATGTGCCATAAAAAAAATTAAATTTGGGTTAAAATTACTGTCTACGCTACGTTTCAGTATATTACTCATCTTTTTAAGAACAAAGCAAAGGCAAATGAAGAAATAGTTTCTAAGGCTGATACCCCCCTACACTAGAATCTTTAACTGTCACCCCCAACAATGCGGAAACTCGGGAATGCAACATAAAGATCAATCATAACACAAGATACAATATAGAGAAAACTACAATGCATAAACTTCTAGTGTTACGAAGACCAGTCACCTCGAACAACCTTGAGTGATGTCCCAAATCACAATCAAATTTATAATCTCTTACAACTTTAATAGCCCACGCAGGGGTCCATATCCAAACTTAAACTAAAATCTTCCAAATACTAAAACCAACTAAAATAAACAAGCAAGACTTCACATGAGAAATCCACACAGGAACTATTCTAATGACTGCAATCAACATAACACCAACTTATTGCCTCTTCACTTCACCAGAAAATGATACTCGAAAACTTCAACAATAATGTTGGTGCGACTCGGAAGTTTGACCTTAAAACACAAAAGATAGTGCCAAATATTTCAAGACAGGTACAATAGTGCAATATGAACAGTGAATATATAGCAAACAAACCATAACTAAGCTAATCCCCGCTAACAAGTAACACTACTAGCAATCCCTCAGTTCATAACCATCATGTCACTTACGCACCTAAAAGGGCCACCAGCTGGCTGTACTAAATTAATACAGGACTTCACACATACCAGGTAGGCTACCCATCTCTCTCAAAAACTACACAAATATTGGGTAGCAACCCATCCTATCCAAACCAATCATACAAATACTGGGAAATGCGTACCCCCTCCGATCAAACAATCATGTATCACACAATATCACATAGCAGTCATAAACACATATCTTGTCCCAAAAACAAACACATTTCACACAGTTCAATTCAAAACATTCAAAACACCTTTGACATCATTTTCCCCCAACAGAAAAACAGTAAAAATGGGGCTACGAGAACTCACCTCAAACAAGTCTTTAGCAACCAAATCTCAGACCACACAGGCAATGCTACGACGTCCAAACACGACCTAATCCAGTTAATGTCCCATTTTAATCACTCATTTCCAAAACAATCTTCACGTTTGATGCATAGAGTCTAGACGCGTTGTACAATTACCCGTAACAATTTTAGTGGTTGTGAATGTTGACGACGATATCCCGAGCATCAATATCAATCCACCTTACTCAATAATCCATACTTTATACTATTAACAAAAATAATAAGTAATATAATTAAATAATTATAAAAAAATAATATAAATATATCTCGATAAGTCATTGTGAAAATAATCATAATAGGGTTGAAAATGAAACGTTTACTCATAATAAATATATTTGTGAAGTTTCGAGAAAAATTATATTTTTCGTCTTTTAGTGAATTTATTAAATAAATAAAATAATAAAATAATATTTTATTATTTAAAATCAAAAATCATGTTTTTAGGTAAAATTTCTAAGTATAAACTTTTTACGAAATTTCGACATGACCCGTACGTTTATGTAACGTTTTCCAAGGTTTCAAACCTTAATTTCACACTTTTCACGAATTCGACACTTTTTGACAAAATTCCAAAATCTCAATCCTTAACGTTTACTAAAGCGTTTTTCCTAAAATATCGTTCAATATCACTTCGTAAAATACATTTCACTTTCAAAAGTCCGTCAAAACTCTTTAAACGACTAAATATCGCTTATTGGGCTTTAATATAAGTCCAAAATATGATCCAAGTTCAAAATCAAGGTTCATTTATATACATAAGCTCATACTAATAAGTAACAAGTATTTCAGACCACAATAAGCCCTCCCATTAAGCCACGGCTTAAATCGGCTTATTGGGTCGTGAGTCCATAAGCTCTACAATATATATATTAAGCTTAACCATAAGCTAATAAGCTACGTATTGCAATTGGTTACCACCATAAGCTATAAAAATAGTCCACAAACATACGCCATATTACAAAAATAGGCAAAATCACTTCCCTAGTAATTTTGGAAAATGACGTGGCATTTAAGCCCAAAATAAGCCATGAAATAGCAAAAAAACAAAAAAAGTAAAAAAAGCCGGAATAAGCTTTACAAGCTATTATCAAAAATAAGCTATCTAGCAACATATGTTATTCAACCATCACGACCACAACATCAAAACTACAAAAAAACCCTTCTTTCCTTTTTATGTCTGACGAACCAAACACCCCATTTTATATCCGTTTCGTTTCCAAAAATCGATTTTTACGACGATCACCTTTTACAACTAACATCTATGCATCAATATAAACCCAAAAGGACAAACGAAATTTAAATTTGAAAACTTACAAAAAAATCTTCAAAAATATAGATTTCGACACGAACCGGACAACCCAAACGTTGTTTAAATGTTAACCCGCGTACAAGAATCAACCCCAAATCTTTATGCCTTCATGTTTTGATCAAAAGGAAAAGTTTGTAAGTGTTTGGTGTGTGGGTTGGTTTCGAACGAAGAGAGCAAGGAGGAGAGGAGAGAACAAAATCTTTTTTTTGTGTATGTTATGATTGAAAATGATGTGATTACAAAATATCTAGTGTCCTTAACCAACACCACCCCTAAAAATGCCTCCATACCCCTATAGGGTGTTCGACCGGCCATAGGATCCTAGGAGGGTTCGGGTCATTTTTTTCGTGTCGGGATCACTTACAATGTAACACCCCCAAAATTGGGTCGCAGCGGAATATGTTTCCGGGAGCGTTACTTCATAATACCATTGCACAAGTCATGAGAGAACGACCTCTAACTGAGTCGTTTGAAAAGAAAGTCTTGTAAATTTTGACTCCAATGCACATCAATTACGTCAAGCATCTTATATCATCTGAGAAAAACATGCTTAAAAGTGTCAACATTAAAGTTGGTGAGTTCATAGGTTTTTGTAAGTATAAATACGGAACCAAAGTTTTGTGAAGTATGTATGAATATCTAAATCCCCAAATAGTCACCAAAACATATGTATGAATGTTTAAAAAATCAAAGAGTTAGTAAAGTATCTGATCGGTTTCATCCTTGTATATTCACCAAAATATATGTATAAGATGTTGAATACAAAAGAGTTTGAACATATGCAAGACCATTTTAAATCCTCAAATAGTCACCAAACGTATGTAAGAATGGACCTCCCATTGTTCAAAGTATGATAATTGTAACGAGCACAATATCCCAAAATATTTCAAGTATGTATTACCACTTTATTCAAGGTAACGTAAAAGTTAATGTCAAGTATGTATTACCACTTTATTCATGGTAACGTAAAAGTTCATGACAAGTTTTGTATTACCGCTTTACACAAGGAAACGTAAAAGTTCATGACAATATGTATTACCACTTTATTCAAGATAACGTAAAAGTTCATGTGTGTATAAAACAATTATTACGATTACTCTAAGTTCATGAAACTGAGGCTCAGACTTATATAAGTATGCCACTTTATTCAATGCACCGTAAGGTTCATGTTCATCTGTATGTCGTGTTTTGTTTCGACATGCTATAACGTTCGTTAGTTCGATCTCGAACTAGTGATAGCTAATAACCCGAACGGGTGTTGTCAACCCCAATAGATCTATTTATAACACTCGCACTTTATCCTTCAAGTAATTAGCAGTTCATGCAACCTAAGATAATCCGTAATCATTTGAGTGAAAGTCATGTATGTCCTTGTTTTCAAAATAACATGAAACAAGCAATTGTATTCGTCCCAAAATAAGTAATTAGTATGAACCAGTTTGTAAAACAAATTGTAGATACACATGTAATGAATTTAAACCAATCATGTAAATGAATTTGTAAACAAGCATGTTCTCACCCCAAAAGTATATGTAAAACAAGTAAAATAGGGGGACTATAAACTCACCTCGAGTGAGTTAATCGATAATGTATATCATAATAAAAATGCGTCACGAATACGCCCGAATGCAACCTAATTAGTTATAGGTCGAATGAGTACTAAGTACTTTGATTAACAACTCCCATATATAATCCTATATAGCTACATCACCATCTAATTGTCTTAGTGAAAATCATATTTATAAATATCTCTTTAGTAAAAACGACGTAACTTTCCCGTTTTTAATCCGTTTCTTACGTCCACGTTCTCGTATTAGAAAGATATATCAAAATATTACATTTTAATATTTTGAGTCCTCTGATGAATAGTGATTTTTACTGTTCATGACAGTTATAAATTTATTTTTATAAATTTAGTTATCGTAAATCTCGTAAATGTCGTATCTTATTCGTTTTAACTCCGATTTTAGTGATTCGGGCCCGGGTTTGGTTTTGTTATAAAGAAATAACGGGTGTTAACTCTTTTAGTTATAATAGTTAACACCGTTAAGGCTTTAAGGATTGTTTTTGTAATTTAGAAATTTATGAAGGATTGTTTGGTAACTTTGGGATTTTTGTCTTGTTGTGACTTTGACCAAGGGTTGACTGAGTGTTGACCACTGCTGACTTTTTGACCTTTTTGTAGAAACTTCCGGCTCTTTGTGTGCTCTTCCGTTCCCGTGTTCGTTTTTGCCCGGTTTTAACCGTTTTCTTGTGATTTTTGTAAAATCCGTACCTACACAATCACAAAGACAAAACAAGCAATATTCAAGCATTTTAAGCACAATTTTGTCTTTTTAGGGTTTATTTTGATATAAAATGGATATGTGTTTTCACACATATCAACGACTTATCTCCACAGTCGTATCAATCTCATTCTCCGATAATGCATACTTATACTATTTAGCGTAAATAGATAAATAATATAATAAATATTTATAATTATTAATTATAAATATATCTCAACAAGTCCATTCGGTACACCTTAATCACTTGAAAATAATCATTCCTTGATTGAAAACGACACGTTAATCACAACAAACACCTTAGGAAAGTTTTGAGAAAAATTATATTTTTTCGTCTTTTAGTGAAGTTATTAATTAAATAAAATAATAAAATAATTTTTTATTATTAAAAATCAAAAATCATGTTTTAAGTAAAAAATTTAAGTATAAACTTTTTACGAAATTTCGACATGACCCGTACGTGTTTACAACGTTTTTCCAAGGTTTCAAACCTTAATTTCCAAAAACTTTTCACAATTCGACACTTTACGACAAAATTCCAAAATCTCAAACTTTAACGTTCACCAAAACGTTTTCCCCAAAATAACGATCAATATCACTTCGTAAATACATTTCGCTTTCAAAAAGTCCACCAAAACTCTCAAAATGACCAAATATCACTTATTGGGCCTCAAGGCCTAACAAGGGTCCATTATGACATTTATAAGTCCAAAATACTATTTAAGTCCAAAACCAAGGTCCATTTACATATACAAGTATATACTTATATGTAGAAATAATCCCGACCACAATAAGCCCTCCCGTTAAGCCGCGGCTCAAATAAACTTATTGGGCCGTGAGTCCATAAACTCCAAAATACGTATATTAAGCTTTAAAATAAGCTAATAAGCTACGTATCGATTTTGGTTAGTACCATAAGCCTCAAAAATAGTCCACAACATATGACATAATACAAAAATAATCAAAATCACTTTCCTATTGACTTTGGGAATTTACACGTGGCCTTTAAGCTCAAATAAGCCAAGAAATAGCTCAAAAATAAGCCCGAATAAGCTATACAAGCAACTTATCAAAAATAAGCATTCTAGCAACATATATTATTCAACCATCACGACCACAATATCAACACTACAAAAACCCTTATTTTCTTTATCACTATTCACGAACCAAACGCACCATTTTCTTTCATTTCGCTTCCAAAAATCAATTTTCACAACGATCAACTTGTACAACTAACATCTATGCATCAAAATAAACCCAAAAGGACAAACAAAATTTAAATCCGAAAACTTACACGAAAATCTTCAAATTTGTAGATTTCGACACGAACCGGACAACCCAAACGTTGTTTAAATTAATAACCAAACACTAGAATCAACCCCAAATATTTATGTCTTCATGTTTTCTTGATCAAAATTCAAAAATTTTGAGTGTGTGTGTGTTGTAGGTGGCGGACGAACTATACACACACAAGAGAAGTGTGTGTTTTTTTGTAAATGGAATGGATTATGATGAAAATAATTCTAGTGGAAGCATATATGTGTATATCTCTTAGACAAAGGAGCTAAAATTTAGCCTCATTGTCTCCCTTTCTAACCATAACCGGTCATGGGATCCAAGGGAGTCCCGGGCCTTTATTCTCGTGTCGAAATTATTTAAAAGCTCGTAAAACTCAACCGTAAAATTTACCCAAAAGTTAAAAAGCATTTTTATTCACCTTAAAAATACTTTTCCATTAACTTAGAGTATTCACTTTCCATATTTACACTTTAAACCCTTCAAAATTCAATTTGGACATTAACGGACGTGTCAGACTCATTTTTCGGCATTTCTCAAAATTCATGGGTCAAACCACCTGGAATACACATAACACAATAATACCTTTTAAAAAGGATTATTAATCACAATAAACATCAAATCATCACATATCTCATAAAATCACCACCATCAACACGGTACAAAACCTGAATAAACTGACATCACTAAACAAATGCGGATACTTCAATTTAATCTGATCTTTATATTCCCACATGAATTCCGGACCACGTTTCGAATTTCACCGAACCTTAACGATGGCAATCCTACTACGCTTCAACTTCTTAAACTCTCTTTCTAAAATTTCTACAGGCTCTTCCACAAAATTTAACTTAGCATCAGCTTGGATCTCATCTAAAGGCACTTTTAGTGTTGGATCAGCCAAACACTTCTTAAGGTTCGACACGTGGAACGTGTCATGAACACCATCCAACTCCTCAGGCAAATCTAACCGATAGGACACAGGGCCTACTTTCTCAATAATCTTAAATGGTCCAACAAACCTACGTGCTAACTTCCCTTTCTTCCTAAAGTGTTCCTCACCTTTCCAAGGCGACACTTTGAGCAAGATATAGTCACCTACACTAAATTCTAGAGGCTTCCTCCTTTTATCGGCATAACTTTTCTGACGATCACGTGCAGCCTTAAGTCTATCCTTAATCTGCGAGATCTTCTCAGTAGTCTCTTGCACTAACTCAGGTCTTATCAACTGACCTTCTCCAACCTCAGCCTACAAAATCAGGGAACGACACTTCCTACCATACAATGCCTCAAACGGCGCACATCTCATACTAGAATGATAACTATTGTTATACGAAAACTCAACCAAAGGAAGATGAACATCCCAACTTCCTCCGAAGTCTAGGACACACGCTCTAAGCATGTCTTCCAAACTCTGAATAGTACGCTCACTCTGAGCATCAGTCTGAGGGTGATAAGCCGTACTCATATCTAAGCGAGTTCCTAATGCCTCTTGCATTGATTGCTAAAACCTTAATGTGAAACGACTATCACGATCCGATATAATCGAGATCGGCACACCATGTCTAGCAACTATCTCATTCAAATACAATCTAGCCAACCTTTCCATCTTATAATCCTCACGCATAGGTAGAAAATGAGCAGACTTAGTCAACCGGTCCACAATGACCCAGATTGTGTCATGCCCACTACCAGTCCTAGGCAACTTAGTCACAAAATTCATAGCTATCCCTTCCCATTTCCATATGGGAATCTCAGGTTGCGGGAGCAGGCCAGATGGCCTTTGATGCTCAGCCTTAACCTTCAAACAAGTCAAACACCTACTAACATACTCAGCTATATCCTTTTTCATTCTAGGCCACCAATACATATCTCTCAAATCATAATACATTTTATCAGCTCCTGGGTGTACAGAGTACTTTGACTTATGGGCTTCGTCCATTATTAGGGTTCTCACATCACCCTTCAAAGGCACTCATATTCGATCCAGGTAATACAATGCTCCATCATTCCTAAGTTTAATCATCTCATCCAAACCTTTCTACAATCCAGCAGATTCATCCACAGCCTCTTTCTGAGCCGTTAGTATCCTATCCTTGATACTTGACTGAAGGATCATATTCATAGCTCTAACTCTCTTAGGCTTTACTCTTTCTTTCCTACTTAGGGCATCAGCCACCACATTTGCCTTACTAGGATGGTAGTGAATTTCACAGTCATAATCACTAAACAACTCTATCCAGCGACGCTGTCGCATATTCAACTCTTTCTAACTAAAGATATGCTGAAGACTCTTATGATCCGTATAGATGACACTCTTTGTCCCATACAGATAATGTCTCCAGATCTTAAGTGCAAACACAACCTCACCCAACTCTAAATCATGGGTAGCATAATTATTCTCATGAATTTTCAACTGCCTAGACGCATAGGCTATCACTTTACCTCTCTTCATTAACATACAACCTAGTCCTATCCCGGACACATCACAATATACTACAAAATCTTCCAATCCATCGGGGAGAGCTAGAACAAGCGTATTATGCAACTTATCCTTTAAGGTCTGAAATGCATATTCCTGTTCCTCACCCCAATTAAAAGTCTTACTTTTCTGAGTCAAGATAGTAAGAGACTTAGCTATCTTAGAAAAGTTCTCAATGAACCTACGGTAATACCCAGCCAATCCTAAGAACGAACGAACCTCAGTCGGAGTTCTAGGGGCTTTCCAATTCTTAACAGCTTCAATCTTACTAGGGTCCACATGAATCCTATTACCATTTATCACATGCCTAAGAAACTGCACTTCTCTTAGCCAGAATTCACACTTAGAAAACTTAGCATACAGTTTCTCCTTTTTGAGCAGTTCCAAGACTAACCTTAAGTGTTCTACATGCTCCTCTTGAGTCTTAGGTAGATTACGATGTCGTCTATGAACACTATCACAAACTTATCAAGATACGGCCTACAAACTCTATTCATCAAGTCCATAAATATTGCTGGTGCATTAGTCAGACCAAAGGGCATTACAGTGAACTCGAAATGTCCATAACGAGTTCTAAACGCAGTCTTTGGAATGTCATCCTCATGCACTCTCAGCTGATGGTATCCAGACCTAAGATCTATCTTAGAGAAAAACTGCGACCCTTGCAGTTGGTCAAATAGATCATCAATCCTAGGTAGCGGATAACGATTCTTAACAGTCAACTTATTCAATTCTCTATAGTCAATACACATCCTAAAGGAACCATCCTTCTTCTTAACGAACAATACCGGCGCTCCCCAAGGCGATGAACTTGGTCGAATGAAACCTTTGTCTTAGAGTTCCTTGAGTTGTCCCGACAACTCCTCCAATTCAGAAGGTGCCAAACGATAAGGAGACTTTGCTACTGGTGTTGCTCCAGGGGTTAACTCAATCCGAAACACAATTTCCCGAATAGGCGGTAATCCAGATAGATCATTCGGAAATACCTCAAGAAAATCTCTAAGCACAACAATCTCTTCTTGTTTCTTAACACCCATCAAAAATCTCACTTTTTCTTCCGGTCTCTCTCCTAATACTCTAAGCATGTTGCCATCCGGTAGTGGTATCCTTACTACCTTCTCATGGCAAATTATCTCGGCCTTATAATTAGACAACCAGTCCATACCTATAATCACATCAAAACTCCTATGTCCAAAAGGTATTAAGTCGATGTCAAAGATATGACCCTCAATTTCTAGTTTGCTACCCTTAATAACCTTATCAATCTCTACTAGCTGCCCGCTAGCTATTTCAATCTCACATTTGAAACCTAAGTCGATGGGCTCTAAGCCTAACAGAGGTATGAAGGTAGTGGAAACAAAACTATAGTCGGCACTAGAGTCAAATAAGGTAGTGGCAAAGTTCTTGTTCAAAGTAAACGTACCCGTCACAATGTTTAGATCCTGGCGAGCTTCCTCTGCTCCTAACATGAATGCCCTACCCCTAGCCTTGTTCCCTTGGTTTCCACAACCCGACCCCTATTAATAGCAACAACATTAGTTTAAGACAGTTTTCCTCCCGGCCCTTGTGGGTCTAAACCATCTACGACATGTCGATATTTGAGATGGACGTGACCCCAATTCATATCATGCTCCACGACAGGTTTGGGTTACCATACCATTACCGGGTTTACATTCCTAGGTACAACTCTATAATCCCTTGCAAGATGACCCGGCCGGTTACAGTTGAAGCAAGTGCGACAAGGCCCTTCGAGTGCATGGTAGGAGTTGTAGGTGCACACTTGGGCCAAGCACCCATATTCTCTCTTCCTACAGGGTTTACGGTTGTAGCAAAAGCATTTCCAGTCCTATTCCTCTTATTATCATCCCTACCATTCTTATCCTTGCTAGGTTCCCCCACATTTCCTCTTTTCTCAACCTTTTTAGTTGATCCATTCCTAACAGCCTCATCGATCAGTGCACCAGAAATCTGCACAGCCTTCTACATAGTCTTTGGCGCGTAGCATCCACCATCCAACAGCACTGAAGAGCAAGCCATACACGTATCTCTTAAATCTTCCTACTTTCTGGGGTTTACTAAATATAACTAAACCTAGCCAACTCATGACACCTATCAGTATAAGCCGCATAGCCCGCCTCGACCATAACATGATTCCACAGCTTAGTTTCCAACTTTTGCATCTCATGACTAGGACAACACTCTTCTATCATCATAAACTTAAAGTCATTCCATGACATACTAACAGCAACTTCCCGGCTTAGCGTGCAGATCTAAGAGTTCCGCCACGTTAAAGCCTTACCCACAAATGAACCAGCAGTGTATTTCACTTTTTGCTCAATACTACAACCACTCATATCCTGCATGAACTCCATTTTCTCAATCCATCGAGTAAGAACTACAGCACCTCCCTTACCATCATATTCCTTGGGGTTACAAGCTAAGAACCCCTTATATGAACAACCTACCCGGTTGCCATTCACTAACACACTCTTAATGTTCTCCTGAACATTCTTATTAACCAAATTACCATTTTGATTTCTGACATTTCTTTGGTTACCAACCTGAGCTAAAATGGCGGGTAAGAGGTTCTGCAATTATTAGGCAATGATTGTCAAGAAGTCGGGTGCTCCTCCTACACCCCCATTGACTCCTTCTACGTTCCTATTGACTCCCTCTACATTCCTTTTAGCTCTCACCCCCTGGTCATTCCTTAACCATTCAATTTGTCAACACGCTCATCATTACCTCCCCTAGGTCCTCTACCCCTCCCACCTCTACCAACTCGTTCACCCATTCCCCCTCCTCGTGATTCGATAACAGGTCGGCCAGCACTTTGGGTCCTCATCCTTGGCGACATTATCTATACGAGGGAAAACATGGGCATCATTAGGTAGGTAGGAAGACTAACTGATGTGTCGTTGTGTAGGTGTTATTTATGTATCAAGTTTTACTATTTATTTTATGCCGATTTTACCTAAAACAACACTTTAACGGGCAATGTACCCGGTCAAGATGTAGCTTTGTTGGTAAGTATGGTGTTGATCACTAAGAGCGAGAGCGTTAATTCCTAATTCTATCAGTATTTTAGTTATCTAAGTTAAATCTAAAACTAATGCAAAAAGGAGGGTTTTCAGCATGAGAGACTGGCACGAGGTTTAGTTATCTAACCTAAGGTTTTGATGACAAGTAAAGTAATAAACACATACAAGAAGACAAACAAACGATAGAGAAGCGATCAAGAACTAATGTAGGGAAAATGTATCAACCATGAATAATCTGATAAAACGCAGGTTTGTTTATTTAGTGCAATGATTGTCTTATCTCGAAGGGGCATATCATTCCTAGACTTAGGCGGTACTTCTTCCTAAGACCTAGACACGCTAATCCTGTCACAATTAGACACATCCGCATAAAGCAAGCATTTGTTGATTATAATCTATCTTAGGAGATTAATAATGGTGCTCTTACTAAACCCTAGCTCATGGAGACTTTATGTAGGATCGATATACCTTAGTATAATAAGCCTTTAGCCTGTAAAGGATGTTACTTCCTTGAATAAATCCAAGTCGATAACAATGAAACACTGATGTAATACAATTAACTATGCGAAAACTAGTTAACAGTATCAAGAAGAACACACAATGATTTAACAAACGATTTGTATTATCACACGTTGAATCTGCCTAAGTTTGCAGATCCCTAATACAATACTTATCTCTAATACTTCTAACTAATGCTTTTTGTTGTTGTTTCTGTTGTTGTTCTCTGTGTGTCGTTCTAATGCCTTCCTAGAGATCCTTTTATAAACATAAGGATAACTCTAGTAGGTGTACAGTCCTTGTATGACACAAATACTAATTAATACTAATCACTAATGTAACTTGTTTACATTACACTATCTCTATTTAACCGTTTAACTAATAATCCTTTAATGTTCCTCAATTAAAATGCAGTACGTTGACTTTTCCATACTAAGAAGGCAGTACTTTGATCTTCAACTTAGCAGTACTTTGACCTTCTACTTAGCAGTACGTTTGACCTTCTGACTTGTAATTCCCAACAATCCTCCCCTAACTTGAATTCTACTTGCTTGACTTCAAGTTTTTTGATGGTTGGACATCTTTCTTCAGCATCAATACAAGTCTTCAATATAATCCTCTAAGCAGTATCTTGTATACAATCTGTTTGAGTATCTTGAAATGAAACCTCTTGTTTTGAACATAAACACTTCTTCAAAAATTCTTTGTCTTTGCATCAAACAGATTGTTCTTCAATCAGCTGCAGGTCTTCTCAGCAACATAAATGGTTTTTATGAGCCTTTACCAAGTAGCCATTCACTCTTGGGCTAGTCAGTTCTTTGGTACCTAGAAAAGGTAATAATCCATGGTGAACTGAAAACCACTTCAACACTCAGAACATTGATCATAGTGTATTGAATACTATATGACTTTTTGTAAGTCATTACAACCATGAACGGATTTGATAATCATTACTGTAGCCTTTGCCTCAGGACTATCCAACTCCAGTAAAAAACAGTGGTGAGTTTGAGGACCATATAGGTTTTGAGCAAACTATTAAAGCTATCAACTGGGATTTGAGTTCTCTTTACCAAAGCCGTTTGCTTGGAGTACCAATACTTCCTGCAATACCATGGTGTATTGATCACCTATACAATTTATTGATAAAATTGCAACCATCAACAGATTGAGATGTCTTTACCAAAACTGTTTGATTTGGTACTAGTCAGGCGTAGAGCTTATGTTGTTGTTAGACCATGGTGAATTGTATTACCAATTTTGTCATGTATGCACAGCACTTACATCAGGTGTTACTCATCAAAACCTTGAAACAAACATTGTGCTTTAAAAGTGTTTTGCCACACAAAACTCAAAATAACATCAAAAACAACTTTTTTGACTATTCAACTTTTCCAAACAAAGTAACTGTTTTGTTTTAACTATGCAGTACTTTGAATAATGTACAGGTGTTCACAGTTTAAATCTTTTTATCAAAACAATATAAGGATATTTACCAAAGAAAATTTTGATAAATACAAACCATTTTGTTTAAGAACATCACCACTTCATAGTTGTCCATAGAATAAACAAATGTATCAATGTGATAGCTATGTCACACTCATCTTCAACTTCCATACCATGATCTAGCATCCTGATCATTAGCTCTCTTGATAGAGGAAACTACTTTCGTGTGAGCATGAAAATCATCGTACCAACCCTCTTAATTCTAATGTATGTACTCCCGAAGATTCAATAAGTCACCCATCTACAATTTCCCAATCTTCTTGAATTCTTACCAGAAAGTCTCATTACTTGTTGCAGACCGTCTCCCAAATAGTTGTAAGATCAACCCAGAAAGTAATCAATCCAAAACCCGGTTGGTGGAATATGCTTATAATAGTCTTGTACAACCAGATATAGATGATGTAGATCCTGTCTATCCAAAATGTGCAGTATCTCCCACAGAGTATCAAAAGCTCTGAAATGAGTATTCGCTCTATAAATTATGAGATACTCTCCATCGGGTGAGTCAATGACCTTAAATTCTGTAATCATAGAGATTGCTTCCAGTGACTCTCTATCTTGTGCACTCTTCTCAAAGTCTACAATCCTAAGATAGTTTCTGAGCTCATCAATTGTCTCTGTCCTCAATTTAAGCTTCTTTGATGGCTGTTCTTCTGTGACTGTAGCTTTTCTCTTCCTTAAGAGTCTCTTTGCATCTCTCTCCTGTAACATCTGCTTTTCCTTTTCTGAACCAATTGGAATAAAATCTTTGAAAGAATCTTTGATGGATTCTTGAACTCTATCATACAGTTCCTTCATTTGTGGATACCTTAGTTTTTGTACATTCTTGTATCCTTGACCCTTTAAGAAGCTCATCATTTGATTCCGTTCTTGTGCAAGAGATGTAGATTTCTTCGAAATAGTCTTTGGTTTTGGTGTTGGTTTCTTCAAATCCTCCAACCTTTTTCTCTCTTCTTCTGCATCCCATTCTGCTTGAACCTTTCTAGCAACTTCCTCATCATTTGTAGTCTCCAAAGCTCTGATTTGTTGAAGAGATAATTTCTTCTTTTTGGGCTCTTCAATCAATATCCCTTTACCTTTTTCTTTTGGGTCAGAAGCTTGAGATGGTTGTTGAGGTTGAGATTGCATAGGACCAGGAATGCTTAAGCCTCTTGGTCTATTGAGAAGGATATCAGCAAGAAGTTCATCATCTTTGAACTGTTCTTTAGGCTCTTCTTCTTGAGTTTGATGAATTGGACTTGAAGGACCGGCTTCATCTTCAAAATTTAAAGTCCTTGGAGTAACAACACTTTGTCTAGCAGTACTTTGAATCTCTTCCAAATCCAACTCTTCAGTATCCCCACTTTTTACATCAGAAGCATCCTTTTCTTCTTCAATAGCCACCTGTTCTGTTTCATCACTCTTTCTTTCTAATGCTTCTGTTTCATCACTCTTTCTTTCAAAGTCAGGAGTAACAGCAGCCTCTGTAGCATCAAAACCTTCATAAACAAAGGCTGTATGGTCATCTTGATCATGATGCTCTTCAGACAAATTACCTTCATCTTTATTCCTCCCCAGTTTGACTGAAGACATCTTCTTCCTTTGCTTCTTTCTTTGCTTCCTTCTTCTTTTCTTAAGATTCTCTCTTTGTACCCAAAAAGTGTGATGTTTGACCACTGGCTCGACCCTTTTTGACAGTTTCTTGAGTTTGACCTTGAGCTTGTGAATCTGTTTGGCTTGAGAAATGGTTTGCTTCTTAAGCCTCCTAACCTCCCTGTTTAAAGCATATAGATCCAAAATCCCTCATCTCCTCCAATGATTGAGACGCATCTGTTGGGAGTATAATCATTGGCGATTTTTGGAATATCAGCAGCACCTTTAGCTTCAGACTACCTTGGACGTCAGCAGTACCTTGTGAAGTACAGCAGTACCTTGAATTTGCATTAGTACCCTTGAGTGTTTAGCATACCTTGAGTATGGGTCCTTGAGGCTTCCTCGAGAACTTGCAGCCCTCAAATGAGGACTCTCACTTTGTGCTTCCTCTGCTGCTAATGCTGTTACGACCTCTAACATAGGTGGAGTCAAAGGTGTAATCCGACATGAGAACTTAGGACTATTGCTTTCTCATAAAAGTAAAGACCTTAGAGGGAAGAGTAACTGAGTATGGTAGAAAATTCTGAGGTTCAGGTTACTCCCTCTAATAGGTTGTTCAAAAATAGCTGAATGAAATCAGGTGATAACATGAGAAAAGGTGTACCATTGGCAATATGTCCTAGCATTCCATTCATAATCATCAAAGAAAAATTGAACTTTTGGTTGGTTGCTAATCCTACCAGAGCTGATGCTATGTTAGTCCCAAATTCTTCCCATGATGTACTCTTAGCACTAAGACAGTGAAGTAAGACATGAACTAAATACTTCCACTGGGGGCTAAAAAGAGGTTTAGAAAAAGTAAGTTGTGCCAAATTACCCTCATAGCCTATGTCTCTGAGCGAGTCCCAAATAACTTGTTTTGGAAAACAGTCAACACCATCAGCATCATCGAATAATAGATCAGCCCGAATGGTTTCCTCTGAAATCAAAACCCTCTTTCCAGCTACCATTGCGCGAATGTGAGGCACCTCATTGATTACTCTTAGAGAAGCTGTAGCCCAAAATTGTTGAAGCCACGGACCAATTAGATCAGGATCAACTAACAACGAATAGTTAATTGAGCATCCAGTGAGATAATCAATGATTTGATAAAAATCAGCATTATGCGCAGTCTTCTCCACACAAGCAATCATATTATGCTTGTTACAGGTGCGAATATTGGCCATTTGATATGAATTTGATGTGCGTCGGAGATTGGATTTACAAAATTTGTGAATAAAAAGAAAGGAAATGAGAGAAAAATGCAATTCAGTTGAGCATTATATAGGGTGCGGCCTGTTAACAAAAGAAAGTTTACCGTTGGAAATATGTTTTTTTTTTATTTTATCTCGATAAAAAGCGCGCGTTTGACCGTTGACCGAACGTTAGAACAGTACTTAGTTGTCTAAGCAGTACTTTCTAAGACGAGCAGTACTTTGTCTAAGCAGTACTTTCAACCTAAAAAGCTTTACAACTCAAATTTGTCAATCACAACCCTGCAATTTATCAAAATATCTCTTCAAATCATCAAAACTTTGAACAATCATTCATATCCTCCCCTTAAGCATAACCATAATGCTTCCAAAGATTCTTCATAACCAGAACAGTACTTTACATGAATACCAGTACTTTACATGTAGTCCTCCCCTCAAACGTAGCTATGGGTTCATCATACCAATAGTTACCACCAAAAAGTTAAATCTTGCCAAGTCAAAGCCTTTGGTGAGTAAATCTGCTACATTGTCATCAGTATGTACCTTGACCACATTAATGAGCCTCTGCTCATAACAATCTCGAATAAAGTGATGTCGAATCTGAATATGCTTAGTCTTTGAGTGAAGAACAGGATTCTTCACAATGCATATGGTACTCTCATTGTCTATATGGATTTCAGTGTTCATGAAGTTAAATCCATAATCTAGCAGTTGATTTTGCATCCAAAGTACCTGAGCACAACAACTTTGGCAAGTTGATACATATTCCCTGGCCTGTAGATGTATATAGCCACAATAGTTTGTTTCTTGCATTGCCAAGAGAACAGTCTTCTTCTAAGAATATTGACACCTCCTGAAGTTGATCGTCTATCATGATTGTCCCCAGCATAGTCACTGTCTGAAAAAAGCTTCTAAATGAAAAGGTGAATCCTTAGGATACCATAAACCCAATTTTGGTTGATGTTTAAGGTACCTAAAGATCCTTTTTACAGCATGCATGTGAGATACCTTTGGAGTGACTTAAACCTTGCACACAGACAAACAGCATAACATTATTTTTCTGGTCTTGAAGCAGAAAGAAAAATACATTGAACATCCAATACATAGACCTATAAAGAATGGACATCAACTTCTTCACCCCTCTTACACTTTTCCTAAAGATTATGAGCTCTATTGGTAGATGCTGGCTTTAATGGTCTAAAGTCAAATTTGGTTGAGAATGTCATTTCCCATATTTGTCCTTTGACATAGAAAAATACCAGCAGTAGTTTTGCTTGACTTTGAGCCCTAAAAAGAAAGTGAGTTCACCCAAGGAACTCATCTTGATTCCTTTGCATAAGATCTTCAAATCCTCACCATAGACAGACTAGGTAAATCCAAAAAATGATATCATCAAGGATAAACCTATACAACATGAATCTCATCTATCCTTCTTAATAAACAGAGTTTTATCAATAGCCCCTCTCCTATATCCATGTTTCAAAAGAAAAGTGGAAAGTCTTTCATACCATGCTCTTGGGGCTTGATGTAAGCCATAAAGGTGCTTTGCTACGCTGTAGAATTTTGTTATGGATGACAGGATCTTCAAAACCTGGAGGCTGTTTGACGTACACCTCCTCTGTGATGTTGCCATATAAAAATTCACTTTTGACATCCATCTGGTAGATAGTAAAGCCCATGAAAGATGCAAATGCCAAAAAAGAGTCCTGATTTGCCTTCAATTCTGGCAACTGGGTGCAAAACTTCATCATAATCTAACACCTTCCTCTTGTCTGTACCCTTGTGCAACTAAGTCGTGCTTTATTCTTGATAATAGTACCCGCGTTCATCCCTCTTGTTTCTAAAAACCCATTTAGTTCCAATCACTCTCTTGCCATCTGGTAAGTCACATAATACCCATACATCGTGTAGCTTGAATTGAAGTAGTTCTTCTTGCATCGCTTCAACCCAACTTTCATCTGCTAAAGCTTGAGAGACTTTCTTGGGTTCCTCTTGAGATAAGAAACAAGCAAACAAGTCATGTCCCCCAGCTGATCATTGTGGTTAGTTATGTTTTTGCTTGGTATATAAAAGACAGCAATGCTTGAGGTTGGTCAAAAGCACTTCCTTTAAGCTTCTTCTTATAGAACCCAGCATACTTTTACAATAAATCTGACTCTGAGGATGATTCATATTGCATTTGAAGTGTAGGAGTAGAGCTGACATCAATGGTAGGATCCATGTTGTTGTAATCAGGCTCTCCATCTTCCTCATTTTCATCATCGAAGGAATTTGTAGAGAAAACACCATCTTTTGGAACATCATCATCAGAATCTGTAGGTGTATTACCAGTACTATGAGAAGGTGTGTTGCCAGTAACTTAAATGAAAAAGTTTGGGGGGGGGAAGTCTGTTGACCACACTCTTTTCCCTTTTCAAGTGCTATTCTCCTCTTTTCCTTTTCAAAAGCATTCCTTTGAGCATCATTATGAACTTTAGCAATAGATTCTTGATGCATCAAACTCACAAGCTCATCATGTAGAGCTTGTTCCTCAGAGGACAATGGAACTTCTTTGTCAGCAGTACGTTCCTCTGAATGCTTATTCTGAACTGCATTAATGCTTGGACCATGAACAATAAACTGCTGGTCATCTAAATCTTCAACATCATCATAAGTTGTTTCTTGTCCTCCTGAATCAGCATAGTTTTCTTTCCTTACAGGAATGTAATTCATTGAAGGAGTTAGAAGTTCAAGATCAAACATCCAATCAGGACCTTTTCCTTTTTGATTCTCCTGATTCTCAAGAAAGTTTACATGAAGACAGTCTTGAACCTTTCTTGTGACCCTGTTATAGACTCTAAAACCTTTGCTGTTAGTAGAGTATCCCAACAGATAGCCTTCTTCTGACTTGCCATCAAACTTACCCAATTGATCTAGGGTATTAAGTATAGTCAGAGGACATCCAAAAGGTCTCATGAAACTGATGTTAGGTGATCTGCCCATCAAAAGTTCATAAGGAGTCTTCATTTGAGGTTTAGTCACCAAAACTCTGTTAAGCACATAACAAGCAGTATTTACTGCTTCAGCCCAAAATTGAATAGGTAAAAGAGAGTCTGCTAGCATAGTTCTAGCCGCTTCAATGAGAGTCCTATTCTTTCTTTCTGCGACACCATTTTGCTGTGGAGTCCTTGCAATACTATATTCTCTCTTGATTCCTTTCTTGGCACAAAACTCATTCATTAAATGATTCTTGAACTCTGTTCCATGGTCACACCTGATGGTCTTCACTTTATGTCTTAGCTTGTTTTCTAACCCCACAATCAAATCATGAAGCATATCATATGTCTCATCCTTGTAAGCCAAGAAAAACACCCAACTGAATTTACTACAGTCATCAGTAACCACCAAGCAGTACTTTTTCCTATTTACACTCTCTACTGAAACAGGTCCAAATAAATCCATATGGAGCAATTCTAAAGGTTCTCTGACTGTTCTTTCTTCAATCTTCTTGCAAGAAGCCCTGTGCTGTTTACCCTTTCTACATGCCAGACATGAATGATCAAGCTTGAATGTCTTGGAAGGTAAACCTCTAACCAGATTGCCTTGAACCAATTTGTTAATATTCTTGAAGTTTACATGCCCCAATCTTCTGTGCCATAAGACAGCTTCATCCTTTGTTGCCTTTGCAACCAAACAAGTTACTCCTCCAGAAGGAATGATATTCTTTAGATCCAGACTGTATACATCATTCTTTCTAGGAGCTCTAAGTATCACCAGATCTTCATCAACAAACTTAAACTTTGGAGATAAGATAAGACACTCCTTATCAGTGAAGAGAACATTATGCTTCTTATCACAGATTTGAAGAAACAGATAGAAATTGAACTTTAAGCTCCCTCCCTCCTCCACATAGCTGGACTTTCTATAGTAGGAAGACACCTATGTATTCAGCTATGATCGGCAAGATTCTTGTTATGGTTCCTTTTCCCGTGATTCTTCCTCCTTTAGGATCATTCCCAAAAGCCACATAACCACCTTTGAATTCTTTAAAATCAATAGCTTGTCCTTGTCCCTGTCAAACTCCAGAGCAACACTCAATTATAGATAATCTTTGAGATCTTCTTCAGGATTGCCATGTACAAACAATTTAAAGAATTAAGATTCGTTAGGGACCCCAAGTCATAACTGACTTGGATACCCCTAATTGGGTTACATACTCAAATAGCATGAGTGTTGGTAAGATCCATTATCCCTAATTCATAAATCTAGATAAGCTCCTTTTGGTCTCCATGTTTGATTTATCATGGCACTCCTTTTGACACTTACAATTTTTGGAAGTACTGTTTGTGATCCAACAGTACTTTCTTTCTTAACCCAGACAGATTTCATAATTTTCTTGGGTCTTTGTGGTCTGTGAGGAGTCCTTGTGGTAGAAAACCTTGTTGATGGTGAAACACTTGAGGTTCTAGGTCTTATATTATCCATCCTTGGAATATTATGGGTCCTACCCAGTACTTTGAAAGTAACTGCGAGTGGTACCATGTTCTAGCAGTACCTTGATAAAACACGATTGTCAGGAACCTTTTTGAAGGTACTGTTTGTGTCATTTTTGGTCTGGCAGTACTTTTCAACCCTTCCCTTGTAAGTACTGCTGATGGGATAAAAGACCTCTTTTGGTGAGGGTACCTAGAGTTTCCTGAGAAGTTACTATGGTTCACCCTATTGATGTTGTTCCAGACTGGTCTTGTGTCCCTTGAACCCCTGCGATCCTTAGGTTTATGGGTTTTGGGGTTTGTTTGAAGGTTCTTTTTCGTGTAGGTCATAATCTTTGATTAGGTGATCAGGACTGTAACATACAAAACATGTTTTACCCCTTTTGTGCCCAAGTCCCTTTTTCCTAGATCCTTGACCAACACTGGTTTGACTGTTAGGAGACCTGTTTTCAAAAGATGTTTCACTATTTTCTGAGTTCACAACAGTTTTCTTTTGAATTTCTGAAAAGTTTAAATCAGTCTCTTCATCATCACTATCAACCCAATCTTCAATAATGACTTTATTTCTATCAATTTCTGGTTGACTAGACTTTGTTTTCTCTTGATTAATGACCTTATTCCTAATAGCTAGTTCATCTATCCCTGTAAAAGAGACATTTGCCCTAGGTGGTATGACAGTACCTGTAGGTGGAGGTACTGCATGGAATCCTTTTGCCTTTTGAAAGTTTGAATACAAAAATTCAGTCGAATTTGTATTCCCAGATGAATTGTCACTATCCTCACTACTACTAGATTCAATCCCAAATCCTATACATGATTTGTCAGACAAATATCTTTGTTTGTTTAGGACTTCATTTTGAAGTACAGAAGCATTTGTCCATTTTTCAAGTTTTACTTTGAAATCATCTCTTTCTTTTAAGACTTGATCTAGTTCCTTTTGTTTTTCTTCTAGTTTCAAATCCCTCAACTTTAAGTCATATTCCATCTGTTCATACTTATCACCCCATGCATTTCAATTCTTTTCATGTGTTTTAAGTATGACTTCTAATGACTCTAAGCTCATTTGATATCCTAGAATTTCAGTCCTAGCCTTTTGAAAATTATCTCTTTCAGTTTGATAGTTTTCAAGCAACTTTTTATAAGATTTACTACATATTGAACAATAAAATAAAAAAATTAAAAAATTTATATTAAAAATGGACCTCTCGTGTTTGTAGCCATCAAGGCTAAAGACACTGGTGTATCATCAGCTTTGTTGCTCCAGTCAAAATCACCAAGTCCATCTTGTCCAAAGTGCACAGATTCTGCGTCAATCTCCATGCTCCAATCATCTTCTTCAAGTTCAGTCAGTGCCATCATAGCAAATGTCACTGGTTCATCATCAAATTCCTTGGTCCAGTCAACTTCTTCATTGTTGTCTGTTGCCACCAAGGCTTTTGAGTTTGAATCTTCAATAGCCACAATCTTCTTTTCATTACGACCATTTGCTCTGTTTTCCTGATATTTAGCAAATCTGCACTCCCTAGCAAAATGACCCAACTTTTGACAATTAAAGCATTCAATCTTTGACTTATCAAAGGTAATCCCATTCTTTGGCTTGAGGTCAATGGGTCTTCCTGTTTTCCTCATAAACTTCCTTATCCTTGCAGTTATCATAGCCACCTGCCATCGAATGTCAATTTCTTCCATAGCATCCTCATCAATTTGCAGCAGGTCTTCATCATCATGAGTTGTAGGCATAGATGCTTGTTGAGCAAAGAAGGAGCATATGATTTCATCTGAGTGGGAAGCACAGTTAGGAGCAGTTTGCACCTTGCTTGAGGGAGCCTGAGTATATCCTTTTGGGATATTTGCTGGGTCAGCAGTACTTTGTTTCAAAGTACTGCCTTTGACTTCAGTGGACAGAAAAGCAATATTTTGTGAGCTTGAATTTGAAACACCCTTCAATTCATGCTCATACACCTTCAAGTTGTTGTAGAGATCATCAAACTCCAATTCATCCAATCCAGGTTGTCCCCGAATCATTGTAGCAACTACATGCCACACAGATGGTAAACTTCTTAGAAACTTCAAATTCGCATCTTCATTGGACACTTTAGCATCATATAATTCAAGCATACTAAGAATGTTCTGAAACCTTTCGTATGCTGAATCTAGCTCTTCTCTAGATCCGATAGTAAACGTCTCGAATTGTTGTTTCAAAAGATTCTTTTGCATCTTCTTTGATGCTTCATTACCTCCAAATCTTGCTTTTATGGCTGACCATAAGGTTTTTGCATCTGTGGCATCATGAAAACTAAGAAGATGTCTATCAGGAATTGCAGAAAGCAATATGTTAAGAGCTTTCTCATTGTTTCTTCTTGCGTTGGCAGCAAGTGAAGTTTTTGGTGCTGACGAGGATGCAGGATCAGTTGTGGCTTGGTCTCCATTGGTGATTATATCCCATAGTATATGATCAGTGATGGCAATATACTGTCGCATCTTCATGGACCATAGGTCATATTCACCCTTCTTGATCATTGGGATTCTTAGTGCAGTGACTGATGAGGTGGGAGGGATAGATCAGTTTCAGACATCTTTTAGAGTTTGGAAAGATTTCGAATGAGTAAAGTTCTTCTAGATCAGAGTCTCTACACAGGCTCTGATGACCATTTGTATGATCGATATACCTTAGTATAATAAGCCTTTAGCCTGTAAAGGATGTTACTTCCTTGAATAAATCCAAGTCGATAACAATGAAACACTGATGTAATACAATTAACTATGCGGAAACTAGTTAACAGTATCAAGAAGAACACACAATGATTTAACAAACGATTTGTATTATCACACGTTGAATCTGCCTAAGTTTGCAGATCCCTAATACAATACTTATCTCTAATACTTCTAACTAATGCTTTTTGTTGTTGTTTCTGTTGCTTGTGTCTGTGTGTTTCTAATGCCTTCCTAGAGATCCTTTTATAAACATAAGGATAACTCTAGTAGGTGTACAGTCCTTGTATGACACAAATACTAATTAATACTAATCACTAATGTTAACAGTACATGTAACAACTAATAGTAACCGTTTTAACAATAATCCCTTAAAATGTTCCTATATTAAAGGCAGTACGTTGACTTTTCCATACTAAGAAGGCAGTACTTTGATCTTCAACTTAGCAGTACTTTGACCTTCTACTTAGCTGTACGTTTGACCTTCTGACTTGTATTTCCCAACACTTTACCCACTTACTACTTAACGGCTCTTTATATACTAGTAGTCCATTGTCCGAGTCCTTACCAATTGATTAGAACGTACTCGTTGGTACCAAGGTTACCTTATGGCTCAACTAAGCTCACAACCAAAGGGCAAAGATAGGTCAATATTTGTGATCCTATGATTCTAGATATATAAATTGCAAATGTGAGAGTCTATCCTAGACTTTAGCCTACGTCCCAAAAACACCGAAGTTGCAGCGCATAAATATGTAGGACTAACGAAGGTTGAATGATAGGTCGCATACTTAAGCACGTAAACGAATATAAATTGATAAACATAAACAACAATCAATGATAAATTAAGCAATCAAGATAAACAAACCAAACATTAGATCTTCATAAACATGGCTGATACCTAAAGGTATCAGCCGATAGTCATTGTAAAAATACACACGGTTTGATATATGAACGATTAAAATAAAGAAACCTTAATCGAACGCGTATTCGGTTGCGCGAAGATTACAAGAGTTTTCCTATGATCTTGAGGCTCTTTTATGACCTTCTAGGCTCCTTTATTCGTCTCTTGGTCGACTTGGTGGTTTAGGGATTCACTTGCATACCTAAAACTGAGTTTAGGGTCTTCTATTTATAGAGTCTGGAAACAGGTCGATACGCCGTATCGAGCAATGTGGGATACGGCGTATTGGGGATTTCTTAGAGTAAGGACCACGTTTGATATCTTCCAGAATATTTTATTACTATATTGTGAATACGGCGTATTGATGTCTCCTGGATACGGCGTATTGGGTCTCCAATCCTTCGTGGTTATTTGTGAAGTGTAGGCACGGATACGCCGTATCTTCTTGATGGATACGGCGTATTGAGGTAAAACCAGTTGATTCTTCTTCGTTGACCAAAGTATTATATACGACGTATCATTGATGTGGATACGGCGTATTCTTCAAAGTCAGGCAATGGTCTTTTGATTCGTCAAAGTCTTGGATACGTCGTATAAGTCTAGAATAATATGGCGTATTTGCTGTCAGATCAGTAGACTTTCTCGAACTCTTCATTTAAGCTCCAAAATGCGTGCTTATTAGCATATCTTCACCAGGTGCTCCATAATTACTGCAATTCTCAAATACAAACAATTAAGTAACAATTCTTTGCAATAATTATACTACATGGGATAAATGATGCTATAAAAGTGACGTTATTTGATGTCATCACTAACATATATATAGAATAACTTACTATATATATAATTTTACACATAATACCCCCTTATGGTGTCAATATCAATTTGTGCGAACAATATTACCAAGTACGAGTAAGTTGTGATACTTATATAACTACGTTGGCCACTGTATTTATATCTGCATCCTTTCCCAGTCGTACTTAGTATTGAGCTCACACATCTCAATGACTGACATATCTAAAGCACCAAACCGCGAACAAGCGAAAGCAAGCAAAAGCGGAACACCGCGCACATAGATCCTATACGCAACTAAATGACGGATCTTAGGTTATAGTCTAGGCCAACCCACCTAGTTCTCTATAACCTTGGCTCTGATTACCAATCTGTCACACCCCGACAATGGTGGAAACTCGGGAATACAACATAATGATCAATCATAACATAAGATACAATATAAAGAAAACTACAATGCATAAACTTCAAGTGTTACGAAGACCATCAACCTGGAACAAACCTCGAGTGATGTCCCAAATCATAACTAAATCTATAATCTCTTACAATTCCAAATGCCCATACAGGGGTCCAAATCCAAACTTAAACCAAAACTTCCAAATACTAAGAACCAAACAAATAAACAAGCAAGGCTTCACACGAAATATCCACATGGGATACTCCTAAGCCTGCCATCACATATCACCATCCTATTCATCTTTCACTTCAGCTGAAAATGATACTCAAAAACGTTAACAATAATGTTGGTGAGCTCATAGGTTTGACCTTAAACCCAAAAGCTGTGCCAATATCTTAAAACAGTGGACAATAGTGCAATATGACAGTGAATATATGTGAATCACCCATGACTTAGCATCTTCGCTAATCATGTAAACATGACCTAGCATACCCGCTAGTAGATCACCATGCCCTAGCATCTCCGCTAGTCATGAAAACACAATATGTCCAATTCGCACGAGGTTGGGTGATTCTAAAAGGGCCTATCAGCTGGAGCACTATATTAGGGCAGGACCATAATTAGACATGGCAATTTCTTGCCAATCACCCTTGTCGTGCCAAACACAGTACATGCAAGTAAAATCACAACCCTTGCATGCCAAACACAGTACATGCAAGTAAAGTTACATCACATATATTCACATAGCAATCATAAGCACATAATTGTCCCAAAAACAAAACCACGTTTCGCACAGTTCAATTTCAAAACAGTTCAAAACACATTTGAGTATCATTTTCCCCCAACGGAAAAACAGTAAAAAAATAGGGCTACGAGAACTCACCTCAAGCAAGTCTTAAGCAACCAAATCTCAATCACACAAGCAAATGCAACGACGTCCGCACACGACCTAGTCCAGTTAATGTCTCATTAAATCATTTATTTCCAAAACAGTCTTCACGTTTGATGCATAGGGGTTAGACGCGTTGTATAATTACTCATAACAATTTAGTGGTGTGATGGTTGACGTCTCATCCTAAAATATCTTATCAATCCGATATCTCAACGATACATACTTATACTATTTAAAGAAAATAGCTAAGTAATATAAGTAAATATTTATAATAACTAATTATAAATATATCTCGATAAGTCCATTCGGTATCCTTAGTTACCATAAAAATAATCATAATATGGTTGAAAATGAAACGTTTACTCATAAAAATCATATTAGAGAAGTTTTGAGAAAAATTATATTTTTTGTCTTTTAGTGAATTTATTAAAATAATAAAATAATATTTTATTATTTAAAACCAAAAATCATGTTCTTAAGTAAAATTTTCTAAGTATAAACTTTTTATGAAATTTCGACATGACCCATACGTTTATATAATGTTTTTCAAGGTTTTCAACCTTCATTCCAACATTTTTTAAACTTTCGACACTTTTCCGACAAAATTTCAAAATCTCAATCTTTAACGTTTACTAAAACGTTTTTCCTAAAATAACGTTCAATATCACCTACGAACAGACATTTCACTTTCGAAAGTTCGTCAAAACATCCCTTAAGAACGAAAAATATCGAGCTTAATTGGGCTTATAAAGGGCCCAATACGGTGCATTAAGGTATTTATAAGTCCAAAATACGAATCCCAATCCAAAAGCAAGGCCCATTGTATTAACATAAGCTCATACAATAAGAATAAAATACCTAGACCACAAAAAGCCAACAAATAATGCCACGCCTATATTGTGCAAAATGGTCGCGAAGCCCAAAAAGCACAAAAACTAGTCCCATTAGCTGATTTAAAAATAAGCCTTAATAAGCTACGATACATCTTTCGGTTAACTACCGTAAGCCACAAAAAAACCCGTGAAATAATACGCAATATAAACAAATAACCAAAAACACATCCCTTTGTGTTTCCCTTAATACTCCGCGGGTATATATGAGTCCAAATAAGCACGAAAAGCCCACAAAATAAGTTTAACAAGCTACTAACAAAATAAGCTATTTAGTATTATATGTTTATTTTCAACCATCACGACCCAACATCAAAACTACAAAACCACTTTGTTTCTTTTTATTTCCACGCAACAAACACCTCTTTTATTATTCGTTTTTGTTTTTAAAACTCACTTTAAACGACGCTCACTAGTACAACTAACATCTGATGCATCAATATAAACACAAAAGGACAAAATGAATTTAAAATTAGAAAATTACAAGAAAATATCAAAAAATGTAAGAGTATTCGACACGAACGCGGACAACCCAAACGATTTTAAAAAGAAATACCCGTGACACTTTATCAAACACGTAGTATCTCTAGCTTGATCAAATTGGAAATTTTATGTGTTTTTATGCGTGTTATGGTGGCGGACGAACACACACACACACACACACACATATAAGTGTATGTTTTGTTTTTTTTGAAAATGAAAAGGATTATGAGAAATGGTGGATGGAAAGCATCTTATGTACAATCTTAGGACAAGGTTAGCTAAAATCTTGCCTCCTTGTCCCCTTAGGCTACACGATTAAGATAAGCATCCAAGGAGGGGTTTCAGGTCTTTTTTTTCGTGTCGGGATCAATTAAAAACTCAATAACTCGATCGTAAAATATTTTCCAAAGTTAATTAGTATTTTTATTCACTTTAAAAATAATTTTCCAATAACCTAGAGTATTTATACGATATATTTACACTACATACTTCCCAAAATCTCTTTTGGACATTAACGGACGTGTCAGGACTCGTTTTTCGGCATTTCTCAAAATTAACGAGTCAACCACACGGAATGCAAATAACACAACA
>BQNB010075759.1:13081-26728 GCA_026074375.1 Tanacetum coccineum | reverse complement strand
CCTCTTATCCATGTTCCTTACATACCTGGAGATAGTAGAGTTAAGGAATTGGATAGAACATTAGAAGCAAGAGAAGAAACCATTAAAGTGCTCAAGTTCCATCTCAAAAGGTCTCAGGACAGAATGAGGAACCAAGCCAACAAGCACAGGACATATAGACAATTTAAAGTTCATGATTGGGTCTATTTGAAACTTCATCCTCATAGGCAAGTGTTTATAAGGCAAGGCCAGCAGCACAAACTCTCATCTTAGTACTATGGACCTTTCAAAGTTGCAAAAAGAATTGGAGAAGTTGCTTACAGATTGAAGCTACCAAGTTCAAGCCAGATTCATCTACTTTTTCACATTTCACAGCTTAAAAAGTGTCATGGCAAATACCACAGTATCGGAGTATTACCACATCTCAGAGAAGATGGCCTCTTGGAGAATAAGCCTATGGCAATACTGGAAAAAAGGTTGGGAAAGGTCAATAACAAGCCAGTCATGTTTGTGCTTATTCAGTGGACCAATAAGCCAGTTAAGGAAGCAACTTGGGAGATCTATGGTGATTTGATTACAAGGTTTCCAGGGTTTGATGCCTTGAATAAAGATATTCCTTGAGGACAAGGAAAACTTAAGGGAAGTGGAGTTGATACAAGCTCAACTAGAAGTTAATACTGCTCGTTAATGGTTAATGCTGCTAGGCTTGAGAAGTACTGTTGGTATGGTTATGCTGGAGTTAATACTGCTAAGCTTAGTTAATACTGCTAAGCTTAGTTAGTGCTGCCAGTTAACATTGATGAGCTCAGTTAGTACTGTTGGGCTTAATTAATACTGTTAGTAGGTTTAGTTAATACTGCTAGCCTAGTTGTGATGTTTGACTTGGCAAAGTCAAACAAAGTAATTTTTGCCAAAAACTTCAACTTCCTAACCTTCCTCCTAGGCCTATAAATACCCATGATAGCTCATTTCTTGCACATATGTTGAAATTGTAACTATGTGAAAACACATTTTCTTTCTCTTAATTCAGTTGTAACTGTTTGGTTGAGTTTCACCATTAATGAATCATTTTGAGCTCTGTTTGTTTGTATCGAGTTCTAAGTGTTTTCATTGCCGTTGATCTGTGAATTGTTTAACGAAAGGACGTTATCCAGTTTGCTACGTATCAATTGGTATCAGAGCAGCCTTCCTGGCAACTCAGACGGTGTTTTGCGGTGATTAGTTAGATTTATGACGAGGTTGTTACTTAAACAGTTAGATTGTTACACTGATAACCTAAACCGTTAGTGTGTGTGTTACGCTAACACTCAAGACTAAACTGTGTGTGCTATCCGTTCAAAACACGACCAAGTGTTAGGTTATCCTTCGTGATTACTGGTAGAGCAGTGTCGTAGGCTTAAATCCTCTGCTTTTGAATGCTGATCAGTTTGGGTTGACCTAAGTTGGCCAATAACATAATAGTTGACACGTCAGTTATTCACTTAGTGTGGGGAGTAACTACTGTCAACATCACTAAAATAGACACACTAGAAAGTTGTTACAACAGTCTAACTGTCTAACAAACTTTCTAACAAAATTTTAACAACCTCAACTTTCTAACAAACACCTAATATCATGGTAAACACCAAAAACACTAATTTGGTTCTCAATACACCTCCTCCTACAGATCCAATCCAAGCGGCTTTAGCTGCAATTCAGGAAACCTTAGCTAACATTTAAGCTGAAGTTAGAGCTCATTCAACTGATATTGATAATCTGAAAAAAGGAGCCAGAACCAGTCAACCAAGGACTAATGAATTAACTATTCAACAAAGGCAACATCTTGAACCAAACAACACTCCTTATAGGAAGCTTATTAGGATTGAGTTCCCAAAGTTTAGTGGTGATGATATGAAGGATTGGGTTTACAGGTGTAAACAGTTCTTCAAGGTGGATGGAGTTCTTAATGGAAGGAAGATACTACATTAGCTTCTATGGCATCTGTTTTTTGAGTACAACATAGTTTGGATCAACAGTATGTAAAAGGTAGTCCTGATAACACACTATGTAAGCACTTTGAGGTAGAAGTAGTCAAGAGGTTTAGAGTTCTCTATGATGATCATATTATGGAGCTTAAAAATCTCAAGCAGACTGGATCAGTTCAAAACTATCAGGAAGCTTTTGAGGCTTTGTTAAATAAGGTGGACCTACCTGAGCCAATAGCTAAGAGTATGTTCATTAGGGGGCTTAAGCCTAAGGTTGGGACTCCTATGAGGATGTTTCAGGCCAATAATCTTAGTGGCTCTTATCAGTTGGCTAGAATGCAAGAAGGGCTCGGGGACGCAGGCAGTGCGCAATCCTCAACCAGTCTAACACGTCATTTGCTCCTACTCTAAAACATCTACTACTACTTTGTATGCTAGTAAGGCTGTGACTACACCAGTCAAGTCTAATTCAGTTGGCCAAAGTAGTGGATATGTGACTAGAAATAGGGTACATAAGCCTTACAGACTTACTCAAAAAGAGTAGGAGGAAAAAGGGCTAAGGGTCAGTGCTTATATTATGACCAAAAGTTTGTACCAGGACATAAGTGTAGTGTTCAATTACATTATATATAAGTCATTTGTGAGGGTGCCATTGAAAACACCATAGATAGGAGATTGATGACAAGCACCTAAGAGGATGTATGGGGTAAATGGTTTTGGTGTGACTGATACCCCACCAATCATATCTTAATGCCTTTTTGTGCCTTCAAATCCTAACCAAACAAGAAGGATTATGGGTAGGATGTAGAAAGCAAGTGGTGCACATACTCATTGACTGTGGCAGCACACACAACTTTTTAGACATTCACACAGCTAAGAAGTTAGGGTGTAAACTAGCTAAAACCACACCTATGCAAGTTTCAGTGGCTAATGGGCAAAGAATGATAAGCACTTTTGTTTGTCATGATTTGAAGTGGAGTTTGCAAAATGAAGTTTTCACAAGTGATGTGATGTTATTACCATTAGGTGGTTGTGAAATTGTGTTGGGCATTTAGCGGCTAGCTACTCTTGGAGATATGCAGTGTAATTTCAAGAAGTTAATCATGAAGTTTAATCATAAAGGTAGACAATTAGTATTGAGAGGCATAAACACCACCCATGTACACTGGATGCAAGGCAGTGAAGGAATGCTGAAGCAAGCTGAGCTCTCTTCTATGGCTTTATATGTGTATCCAGTGCAATTATGTCAAATGGAGAGTGTATCTGCAGAGGTGGAGCAAGTTCTCACAAAATTTGATGAAGTGTTTGAAGTACCAAAAGACTTGCCTCCTCAAAAATCACATGACCATCAAATACCTCTTATGCCAAACACTCCTCTAATTAATGTGAGACCCTACAAACATCTACCTAACCAAAAAGATGCCATTGAAGTGTAGGTTAAGGAATTGATGATTCAGGGGTGTCAGGGCGAATCAAAGTCCTTCTCATCTCCCAATGTGATGGTAAAGAATAAAAGATGTCACATGGAGGATGTGCATTGAATACAGACAACTCAATAAGTAAACAGTCAAGGGATAATTCCTATTCATTGTGATTGCGGATCTCATTGATAAGTGTGAATGTTCTGAGGGTCCTCCAAGCTTTGATGTTTGAAGGTCTGGTTACCATCAAATCAGGGGGGAATGAAGTAGGATGATATTTTGCAAGACACGTCAGGACTCATGAAAGGCCAACTATGAGTTCCTATGATCCTTTCTAAAGTCTATGAAACATAGTAATCAGGCTTTCCTAAGGAAGTTTGTGTTGGTATTTTTTGATGACATGTTGATCTATAGCAAGAACTTGGAACAACATTGTGATCATTTGGCTCATGTCTTGCAAGTCATGAAGGATAACACCTTGTATGCAAAGAAGTCTAAATGCTATTTTGCTATACCACAAGTGAAATACTTAGGTCACATCATTTTAGCTCAAGGTGTAGCCACAGATCCTTCCAAAATAGAAGCTATGCAGAAGTGGCCAATACCTTCAACACTCAAGCAGTTAAGAGGGTTCCTTGGTCTAATTGGGTATTATAGAAGGTTCATCAAAGATTATGCTATTATCAGTCAACCTTTGGTGGCTTTGACAAAGAAAGATGCATTCAAGTGGAATCCATCAGCTGAATTGGCTTATCATCAGTTGAAAGAAGCCATGGTTAAAGCACCAGTGTTAGCTCTACCTAACTTTGAACAAGAGTTTGTAGTTGAAACAGATGCAAGTGGCAAAGGAATTAGTGTAGTGTTGTGTTAAAATGGTCACCCTATAGCTTATTGGAGCAAAACATTGTCGGCAAAACACCAAGCCCTGTCAACCTATAAGAAAGAATTTTTAGCAGTGGTGGCAGCATTGGACAAGTAGAAGGGCTATTTGCTTGATAGACATTTCAAAATCAGGACAAATCATTTCAGCCTAAAGTATCTGCTAAACCAAAAGCTTACTACTCCATTTCAGTTCAAGTGGCTGCCTAAACTTCTTGGATATGATTATGAGATTGTGTATAAGAAGGGGAGTGAGAATGTAGTAGCTGATGCTTTGTCAAGAGTGGACTAAAGTGGAGAACTTTTGTAGATATCCGTCTCTTTTATCTCGAGTGGTGTTTGGGACAAGGTGAAAGATAGTTGGAAAAATGACTTGGAGACCCAAAATTTGATCAACTCATTGGAACATCACAGTTATAAAGGCAACAAATACTCTTGGAATGGTGAAATCCTCAGGAGGAAGGGAAAAGTGGTAGTTGGAAATGACCCAGAGCTGAGGAAAGAGCTAGTTCAGCACTTCCATGATGAAGCTATTGGCCGGCATTCTGGTGCTCATGTGACTATGAAAAAGCTTGGGTCATTGTTCTATTGGAAGGGTCTTAAGAAGATGGTTAAGCAGATGGTCAGGGATTGTGATGTGTACCAAAGACAGAAGCCAGACTTAAGTGCTAACCCTGGACTTATTCAACCCCTTCCCATTACTGAAAGAATTTAGAAGGAGATTTCTACGGATTTCATTGAAAAGTTACCTACACCCCATGGGAAGTCAGTAATTTTGGTGGTAGTGGATAGGCTAAGAAAGTATGGTCATTTCATTCCACTAGCCCACCCTTTCTTAGCAAGCCAAGTAGCTCAAGTTTTCTTGGATTAAGTGTACAAGCTACATGGGCTACCTGAGTCTATTGTGAGTGACAGAGAAAAAGTGTTTCTAAGTAATTTTTGGAAGGCTTTATTTGCTAAATTAAAGGTCAAGCTCAAGCTATCAACTGCCTATCATCCTCAAACTGATGGTTAGACAGAAGTGGTCAATAGAAGCTTGGGGTGCTATATAAGGTGTATGTGTGGTAAGAAACCAAAGGAATGGGTAAAATAGCTTCCCTTAGCTAAATTTTGGTACAACACCAACTACCACACATCAACTAAAACTATACCTTATAAGGATGTTTACCGCCAAACACCTCTTATCCATGTTTCTTACATACCTGGAGATAGTAGAGTTGAGAAAGTGGATAGAACATTGCAAGCAAGAGAAGAATCCATTAAAGTGCTTAAGTTCCATCTTAAAAGGTCTCAGGACAGAATAAGGAACCAAGCCAACAAGCACATGACAAATAGACAATTTGAAGTTGATGATTCGGTCTATTTGAAACATCAGCCTCATAAGCAAGTGTCTATAAGGCAAGGCCTGCAGCACAAACTCTTATCTAAGTACTATGGACCTTTCAAAGTTGCAGAAAGAATTGGAGAAGTTGCTTACAGATTAAAGCTGCCAAGTTCAAGCCAGATTCATCTAGTTTTTCATATTTCACATCTTAAGAAGTGTCATGGCAAAGACCATAGTATGGGAGTATTACCACAGCTCAGAGAAGATGGCCTCTTGGAGAATAAGCCTATGCAATACTGGAAAGAAGGTTAGGAAAGATCTATAATAAGCCAGTCATGTTTGTGCTTATTCAGTGGACCAATAAGCCAGTTTAGGAAGCAACTTGGGAGATCTATTGTGATTTGATTACAAGGTTTCCAGGGTTTGATGCCGTGAATGAAGCTATTCCTTGAGGACAAGGAAAACTTAAGGGGGGTGGAGTTGATACAAGCTTACCTAGAAGTTAATACTGCTCATTAATGGTTAATGCTGCTAGGCTTGAGAAGTACTGCTGGTATGGTTATGCTAGAGTTAATACTGCTAGGCTTAGTTAATACTGCTAAGCTTTGTTAGTACTGCTAGTTAACATTGGTGAGCTCAGTTAGTACTGCTGGGCTTAGTTAATGTTGTTAGTAGGTTTAGTTAATACTGCTAGCCTAGTTGTGATGTTTGACTTGGCAAAGTCAAACAAAGTAATTTCTGCCAAAAACTTCAACTTCCCAACCTTCCCCCTAGGCCTATAAATACCCATGATAGCTCATTTCTTGCACTTATGTTAAAATTGTAACTGTGTGAAAACACATTTTCTCTCTCTTAATTCAGTTGTAACCGTTTGGTTGAGTTTCACCATTAATGAACCATTTTGAGCTATGTTTCTTTGTTTACGAGTTCTAAGTGTTTTCATTGTCGTTGATTTGTGAATTGTTTAACGAAAGGACGTTATCCAGTTTGCTACGTATCAACTACATATTCATCAACAACAAAACCCCATCGAATGCAATCTAATCCTTCAAGAACAAAACCCCAAAATCGTGACAATCCCACATAAAATTATAAAATCGAATACAGTCGACATGTTAGAGAAAGAGAAAGGATTGGTTAGAAAAGGAGAGAGGATCGGTGGTGGTGTATTTCTTGTTAATGTCGTCGTGACTATAGGAGAGAGAGAGAGAGAGAAGAAACATCTGGTTTATGGGTAGCATTAAAAGAGAGACGGGTTGGGTTCGGGCGCATTAAATAGCGGGTCAGGTTGGAGCGGGTAAACATCATTTATCAATAGCGGGTCGGGTAACACGGTTTGAAGAATTTAATTGTCACCCGACATCCTGGTTTTTGTAAGGTTTTACAATTTGTAATAATAGTTCCATAACAGCTTATGACATGCCTATAACCCTATAACATTTGATGATTGCATGTGTATGTTATAAATTTTCCCATTTAAAAACCACTGAACAATCGTTCATTTATGTTTATACTTTTGTTGTGAAAGGTTTTTAGTTTAACCATAAATAGGTGTAATATAAAAAAAGACTTAAAGTTAAAGTACTACACAATATAAGCTATTTGGTGACTAAAATGTTTTGTTGTCTTATGAGGTAAAGAGTCATCAAAACCATATTTGTAAGAATTGCTGACTTTTATTAATAAAGATAAAACTAGGGAAAAGATTTGTAAGAATTGCTGACTTTTCTTAATAAGGATAAAATTAGGGAAAAGATTTGTAAGAATTGCTGACTTTTCTTAATAAGGATAAAAGTAGGGAAAAGATTTGTAAGAATTGCTGACTTTTCTTAATAAGGATAAAAGTAGGGAAAAGATTTGTAAGAATTGCTGACTTTTCTTAATAAAGATAAAAGTAGGGAAAAGATTAATTAATTTTTTTTTAAAAATCAAATGAATATAATGATTATAATCTAAATATCATGTGCAACACTCTTATATCCTATTTATTTCTAATCGTCATTTATCCACACTCTTTCAACCACCGTCACCATCACCGTCACCGGCCACCATCACCATCAACATCACCGGCCACCGTCACTATCACCTACACCGTTACTGGTCACCATCATCGTCGTCAGCGTCAGAATCTACATATAAGATATTCTCTTGAAACCCTTGATATTATATAGTGATGAAACCCTAGATTAGTCAAATCTATTAGATATAATGGTTTCGATCTTGTTCAAGCAACAACTCGATTGATTTTGATTAGTTCAGATTCAAACTCGAGGTATTTTTTTCTTATCTTGTTATTGTGCTTGTACGTATTAAATTGCAATTGATTCTAAACATTTAAAGCTTTTGATGAGTTTGGAATATGTGATCATGAAGTGTTTCTCCCTTTGTTTTGATCTTGAAATGTTATATTTTTATGTGCAGCTAAAGTGTTTGATAAAATGCCTGAATGAAATTTATGAGTTTAACTGATTGCAACTTACTATGTTTTGATCACAAACTATTCACATTTCACCGCAAAACACAACAATTGTATGATTTTTCAGTTGCGTACAGAATCATGATGATAGGAATCTGATTTGTCGATGAGTTAGTTGACGAAAATGTCATAGGCAGACTTAGTTTATCGAACTAACTAACAAGATAAAAACGAGACCCGAACATGAATTTATGGTGGTTCGAATATTGATAGTGGGCATTTGGTTTAGAATCATCGATAAATGTTGGTATTTTATTATACGGGATTAGCATTTTGTAAGCGTTTACTTTCCTGTTCCATTCAGGATCTACTCCTTGATCCAAGTTTTGTGGACTATATATTCATAAAAAGGCGTAGAGTTTGTGCTGAGATGGTCCATTATGGAAATTTTTTTAACAACTAATTGGCACGTACGCTTTTTACGGAATATGATAATCATGAGTAGATACTAGCTAGCAAATCATGTCGCTTCCCTGACATCACCTACTAATATGTACATGTCCATGCAGATCCATCCTAGTATTAGTGGTGTGAGAGGAAGATAAAGATGTGTATTCTCATTCTTAGGTGATGTAATTACATCAATGTACTTACTTTGTGTGTAATAGGCTTGAACCCGAGCTCATGTTGAGGTAAACTTTCTAAAATCAATCCATTTCTCTAAGTGAGGTCATTGTATGGAAGAAAGTAAATCTCGATATTGACTTGTGGTTCTTTTATGTGTGCTTGTAATTGTAACAGCCAACATCATTTTCAGAAAGGCCAACACATTAGGCTAAAAGGTTGGCTAAGAAATCGTTGATAAGGTATGTTTCAGTGATGTTACTGTATTCTATACCAGAACTTCGATGAAGTTCTTATCATGTGCTTCGATGAAGTTCTTATCATGTGCAGTGTTACTTTAGGGAATACACCACTTGTTTTGCAGCTTCATAAGATAGACAAAGGCAAAGAATACGCAGAGTTTCTCCACATTCCATCAAAGGGTAACCTCATTGACCAAGGAAACCTAGAGGTATATTCATTTTTGCTCATTAACTTCGTTTTGGTTAATACTTCTAAAAGGGATCATTCGGGTGTTGATTCATTTCCATTGTTCAATGTCTCTTTAAATCTTCTAATGGCCTTTTCTAAATCTCGATAATCTTCGTTTTTTATTTTCAGCAAATGCACAACTTCTATATTGTAACGGTATAATTAAGATTTAATCACCCTTGATATTATATAGTTATATTCTCTTTTGGAATCAACTAAGATTATTTTTATTTTATTCTTGGAGGTGTATGACAAGGAAGCTGAAGTTGTGTGCATGTATAAAACAGTATTGGGAAGTGAAGAATTTCGTAAGGTAGACAGAAATATAAAATATTGTTAAATGCATAATATATTTGTGGGGATTATATATGGTCATATTTAGGTTTGTTATTTCAGGGTACTGATTTGTACTTCCAAAGGCACGAAGGGCAAGTTGTAACGTGCGAATATTTTTTTGCTGCTATGTGAGATGCTAATGATGCAGATTTTGCTAATGTCATATTCTGGTATGTGACCCACTTTCTTAATTTTGGAATACGTTGTGGGACTGATAGTTGACTGGTGACCTTAATTTAACTCATTATTATTGGGTGAAAATATAAATGAACTTGTTATATTTTCCTATATACCTATAAATCTAATTTAAATAAGTTACGTTATTGTTGGTTCATTTTACCCATGTCTCGATTTGGGATATGCTTATTTCTTACTGTTCAAATGGTTTGCATCCGCTCACAATCATAGTGGAGGAGAGATTGCTTATCTTAGTTAAGTGTTTTTTTCTTTCGGCTAGTAGAAGTTGTTTTGGGGGAAAAAAGCTCTGGAATAACTTAGGAGAGAAACATAGCATGCAAGCTCTGTATATTATTAAATGTGTACATAATTGTTTTATACCAAATGTCTCTACCTACTATTGATTTATCTTAGGGCATGCTATCTAATCATCATTGCAACAAGTGAGTAAAGTACCTCAATTTATTAAGTCGAACAAGGAAGTTCGGTCACTCTACGATGGAGCTTCGGTCTTTAATTAGTTAACGTTGTAATAGGAAAGTATCGGGAATCGGGCTCGATAGTGAATCTAATATTGTATATGTTTCGGGTTTAATCCCAAGCAAAACCCAAGCCCGGGTCCTAGTTAAATATCTCGCGCGTCATTTAACACGACGGGGTATATAAACTCTTTTCTATTTAGAAAAGAGTACGTTGTTCAGTTGTTCAAAATATCTAATAATTCTTTTCTCTTTTCTCTCTCATTTCTCTCTCCTCTTTCTCTCTCTAAACAACTCATCTCTCTTTCTCATTTCTAGTTCGATTTTGTGGTCAATTCTATGAAGTGAAGTGTTAACGGGATCCTACAATTGACATCAGAGCTACGTGTGGATTCGTGGTTGATTCTTATGGTTAAACAAGATCAAATTCATGGTCAAAAATAAGTCATAAGAAAAATATCAAACCCGAATTTTTGTGCTTAGATGTGTGAATGTTTATGTTATTAAGCAAGATCTAGACATAAGAAAGCTAATTGTGCAAGAGAAATCAAGTTAAAAGGTCAAAAAGGGTGATTATAAGGCGATTTTTTGTGGAAAAAATCGTATATTTTGTCGTTGCGTTTTGACTCTCTGGCAAAGTTCTTGTTGCGTTTTGATTTTCTTCATGTTGCATTTTGATTTTTGATAAGTGTAGATTACACATATCTATTTATGCTTAAAAAGGCCCAAATAAACCAAAAAAACGGATCAAAAATGGCAAAAATGTGCTTGTATCTGAGTTTTATGTGTGCAGGTATGGATATGTCAAATATCACAAGAAATCAGTCAAAAACGAACACGAGAACGGATGAGTGATCAAGAAGCTAAAGAAATCAAAAGCCGAAGCCAGAGAAATCATGCCTCAGCCTTCCACAGTCAAAACCAAAACCCCATTCCATTGTTTCCATAAACACAAGGGCCAAATATGCAATTTCCCAAAGTTGTTCATAAGCTGAAATAGTGCTTGCCCAAACACAAGGGCCAATTAGTCTATATGATTTGACCTTTTGCTGACTGAACTATAAGTAAGAAATGACCTATAGTGATCCCTTCAGTACTTACTGTTTCTCTTTTTAGTGGGAGTTGATAAAATAGCTTTTGGTTACTATTTTCTTATCTTTTGCTCACGCTTGAGTGAGCAAATGTCATTAATTTTGTAGTGAATATTGTTAAAAAAAACAAAATTTTTAAGGGGTGTTTGGTTTATAGGAATTTGAAGTCACGAGATTTCAATTGTTGATGGATTTAAAACAATGAAGGATTTGAAATTCCACATTTTAGAATCTCTTATCCGCTTGGTTCGCGTGATTTGTGTCAACACGATTTAGACGAGACCTTAGCAACACTTCAAAAGGTGCCTCTTGTTCGGTGCGTAAACACCCGAATACCCTTTTGGGGTTTATTTGCTTCGAACAGTAACCAAAACAAACACCTTGAGAATGATTCTTGAATTTTCGATCTTCAACCCACAATCACCACTTACATATATTTGTTATGTCAAGCTTGGAATTAACAAATAAAGATCGAATATGATGACTAAGTAGAACCGAAAAAACCACACAACCTCTTGATTGTTTTTTGTTGTAATCGGCAGGAAGAAACACAAAGTAACCGAATGATGTTTTTGGTTTTGAGGATATGTCGTGTCTTTAAGCTTATGGGATGAGGGGTATATATAACCCTTTATCCCTAGCCATATCCAACTAGGAGACAAGTCCTAGTCCCGTTACAACTCGTTTCTTTTGTTTCCCAAATAGACGAAACCAACCCCTTTAATTCTCATAGAATTCTGCCAGCATCTAGTGTGCCCTTGTGGTTCCGGTTTGTCTATTTCTAGTCCTTATTTTATTATTAACGTGAAGTATAAAACGTATTCTCCGTGTATTAACGTGTGTGCCCCCAATAGGCTCACTTATATTCGTAATGTATTCGTGCTTACGACTACCATAATCCAACAGCTCCCACTTGGGAGTCGGAGTAGCACATAACACTCATACCTATAATTGGCAAAGTCTAGCAACCCACACAATTATTTTTTCATTAGGAATATTATGAGATAAGAGTTTCAAAAACATATAAAGTGGCAGCTGATATAAGATATTGTATATAGGATAAGAGCAGCAGAGCTTTCATCAAGCTCGAGCTTCAATATATAATGAGTTAAGCTTTTATTGAGCTTGAGCTTATTAGGTATTACAGTAATAAATTATAAGGTCTATGGGTTCGGGTCCATTAGGGTTTCCATGTATTGTCTTGCTCAATAAAACGTACAACATAAACGAGTCGTTACTTTAGTCTTTTAGAGTAAATTGCAAAAACCGTCTATGTGGTTTGGCCAAATAATATATGTAGTCCATATACGAGTCCACTTCGAATTGATCTTAAGTAACCTCGAGCCAAGCACGAGTATGTTTCATGTAAGCTAGTCGAGTTATCAAGTTACGTGCGCTCAAGTTTATTAGCCTAAGTTTGTAAAGCCATGTCTTATCGAGCTCAAGCTCAACTCGACACGTTTACATGTCTAGATAAGAGTATATGATTGTGCCGTGCATGATAAAAGTGTTGGGTTTTATAATCTAATTAACAATTAATTAACACGAGTACGCAGCGGAATAAATGATCACGTGTAGAACACAATAATTAACAAGATAGAAAACATGTACCTTTTAGCACGAAACGATACACCGTTTAAAGGTAACCGTAAACACCGTCTTCTATATACGCGTGTGTATAATACAACGCGTAACCACTAGAATCAAAGTATGATTCCTCTAAGCTTCCACACACTATACGTTCTTAGCAAACGACGAGGTATGCTAGTACTAGTAGTGTATAACAAACGATCTTTATTCGTCTCTTGAATCTATCAACTTACGAACAATGAATCACTAAGAAGTGACAACCGAATTTAAATAACAACCCAAAAAGGTGTCTGGTTTGTTTGTTCAAGTGTGAAGACAAAACCAAAGACCCACAAGACTTTTTGTAGCCGGTTGACCAAAAAAGGCACTAGTCGATTGTAGGTTGTTTTGTTTTTTCCAAGTTATATTATAATGAAAAACTAGACCATACTTATAGACTAAGAATAAAACTCCTAATCCTATTAGGATTCTAGTCACAACCGGCTAGGGAAAAAAAGAAAAGGCAACCGAACCCTTTGTCTTTGGTTTATTAATAATTAGTCCCTTACGTTCAACCATTAAACGCTTAACTAATTATTTAATACTCGTTAACTTTTAACGATCGTTTGTTATACATTTAATATATATTACATTAATATATTTTCTCGTCATTTAACATATAAACGTGTGCGTCCCCTTAGGTTCGAAAATATTTCCGGACATATATTAATTCATATATGGTCATAATCCAACAGTTTCTTCATTTTATGGTTATAAGGACATATATTATCAAAGTCATTGTCGTTGTTTGTTATTTATCAGCATGCTAGACCCATTCGGGACCATGAGCTAGGACTTGTCCCAATATTGTACGTCTCGGCATGCTTTTATCATTTACATTATTTGGGTAAACGGTA
>BQNB010075759.1:0-11870 GCA_026074375.1 Tanacetum coccineum | reverse complement strand
CTTTTCTCTCTCATTTCTCTCTCCTCTTTCTCTCTCTAAACAACTCATCTCTCTTTCTCATTTCTAGTCCGATTTCGTGGTCGATTCTATGAAGTGAAGTGTTAACGGGATCCTACAAGTACTTTTATACAGAGTCTCTATATATATAAAACAAGGGCGTGAACCTAATAATCTACGCATGTATCTTGATGATTTTGTAAGAATGTTATACAGAGTATAGTTGCGAACAGTTTGTTACTCCATAGGATCATATCTGCTTGATCTTATCTGCACACATTTAGTTTACTATTGAAAAAACATGTAACAAAATTTTTATGTTTACCAATCAGGTGTGCAAAGGTTGGTAAAATAGCTGGCGGAGTTGAAATTTGACACGACCTGTATACATGTTTCTTAAGTCTTTTCAGCCACATTATAAGGTGACAAAGTTGGGAGGTGATGGATTTGATACTATATAGCAACTTATTTGGTGTCTTTACTTTTACAAAAACCGTAAAGTACATATTTGGGAGGTGACAAAGTTGACACCAGTAAGTTACTAGTCATTTAACTCCTAACGCTATGTGTACGTTTTATAGGAATATAAGCGTATGATTTGTGCTAGAACTATTGGAGTCTAATATATTAGGTTGCTACGAGGAACTGTTTATATTGCAGGTTAGAACAACATGATCTAAATGGGGTATCAAGCTTACGTGTATTTGTGACTTATTAGAACGTCAAAGGTATGTTAATTGCTGACGATATGTGTTTGTCTAAGTATGTGTAAGATATTGCCGACAAGCTGCACCACACGAGTATAACATAACCAATAGTTAATAGTCTTATTTGATATGATTTTCAGCAAAAAGGAAGCTCCTGATTATTAGTGATGCATTTTTGGTGAGTAATGTGGACATCTTATTGATATTCTCTACGCCCAATATCCAACATGACATCTCTTGAAATGGTAAGTTCTATATTTTTGACTATTGGATCATAACTTTTTGGTTTTCCATGTTCAAGTTTTGTTATGGTTATGGATAATTTCCAGTGGTATTTGACTACTTAAAGCTTTATTTAGGAGTTGTGTTTTTCATTTCTTTATAAGCTAATGTTATTGTCCTTTGTTAAATGTTGGCAAGTTAATGGTCCTTGTCAATGTTCGCATGATGATTACCTTATTAGCAACATTTGACAAGCCTTAGACCTATATCTTTACCATTAATTCCTTATATACATATTCAGGAGGGACGGTCTATTTGCTGGTCTAAACCTATATAACGGGCTATTTATATAGCTGACTGATGGTTCACTTTTGCTGTTATTTCAGATTTAATTCGTTATCTTTGTTTTAGTAATAGAGATCAAATAGGATATGTGTTATTCTCTCTTTTGAATACAGTGAAGCAATGACACAAGTTAGAAGCTGAGAAACACAAAACTACTGTGATGAAATATCGAGATCATCGATTAGTGTAGTGAAATGTTTAGTGATGTAGCAAACTCGTTCTTTTGAGTAAGAGCATGAACAAAATTGCATTGTATCAGTTATATATGCTTCAAGTAATACGATTGTCTATTTTTTTTTTGTAATTATTATGGCTGTATATAACAAAAGAAAATATAGGAAAATATACGAATTCTCATATTTGGAAAAACAGGTTTCTACCATCAAAACGTTTGCTGATGGAAGATTTTAGTCTATATGATTTGACCTTTTGCTGACTGAACTATAAGTAAGAAATGACCTATAGTGATCCCTTCAGTACTTACTGTTTCTCTTTTTAGTGGGAGTTGATAAAATAGCTTTTGGTTACTATTTTCTTATCTTTTGCTCACACTTGCTTGAGTGAGCAAATGTCATTAATTTGTAAGTGAAGCACCAAAGATTTTTCTCTCGCCAATGCTTCTCAAGTCTCTACTCTTCCACAAAATATGTAAGGCCCAATTAGCCTGGGCAAAAATGAGGATAAAAAACAAGGCTTGAACATCTCATATCTCAGTGCGGCGAACTTGGTTTTTTTTTTGAACGACAAAATTTATTAGAACACTTCTAGCAAGGAGTTAGAAGGAAATAGAAATTACATAATAGCACTCATGGGATATTGCATCCAATTCCCCCAATTTAACTTGGACTTACATCTATTAGAACACCATGTATATGCTAGAGTAACTATATCATCAAAAATAGTCTCCTTCCTAGGAACGGTCAAACCAAACAACAAATTGTTTCGAAATCTCCAAATCTGCCACCACGTAACATAAAACACGCCTTCCAAAACTGACTTTACTTGTTTACTAATACGAATATCAGTGAACCATGATAACCAATCTTCATATGAAAGAAAGCTTGTAGAGTTCTAACTCCACCATTGAAACACCTTGGAAAAAATGTCTCTAGTCATAGAACCAAGTGTACTATGGTTTAGTAGTAGGCCATCCCTTTGTCACACCCTGACAAGGCGAAAACACAGGATGCGACGAAGAATTGATAATCATAACACAAGATACAAGATAAAGAAATATTAAAATGCATTCAAGATAAGTGTCGTGACATTCCTCGACCACAAGTAGCACTTGGGTGAAGATCCGTCAAAGAACACATCACATAGTCACAAAGATTACAAATCAAATTCCCACGCAGGGGATAAAGCTAGTCTCAAGATACCATAATCCAAAATGCTCAAGATCCAGCAAAATAACAAATGCAAGTCTCTCAGGAGATTGATCCATACTTGATGCACTTAAGGTCTGCTAAAGCTCGCAACAAACTTCTCTGATCATTAACATTACCTGAAAATAATACTCGAAAAGGTCAACATAAAGTTGGTGAGCTCGTAGGTTTGATTACAACCTAGATGATGTGCCATAATTTCAAAAGGTGGGAAAATATGCAATATGACAGTGAATACATGCAATAGATAAAATACCAACGTAGAAACACATGATATCGAAGGTCCATAGATACACCACTAACATAGATACCAACACTCTCAGAGATCCAAGCTTCTAAGTTAACACACACCTAAAGCCTACCGGCTGGAGCTAAACATAGGGCGGAAGATCACAAGTTCACAAGATCACAAGATCACAAGATACCTCACAATAACCCATATAATCCACATACAAGTTCTAAAAATCTCATGTCATTCACATAGCAGTCATAGGCACATAGCATTGTCTAAAAAGATAAAAGTTTCGCACATTAAAAAAACAAGTTCAAAAACAGATTTTAGTATCATTTTCCCCCAACGGAAAAAGAGTTAAAAATGAGGCTACGAGAACTCACCTTAAGCAAAAGGTGATATGTAGCAAAGGTCTAGATCAAACAAGCAAGTGCAACTACGTCCGGTCACGACCTAATCTAGTTAATGTTCAATTTTAGATATACGCTCTAAAAGTGTTTTCAAGGTCGATGCATAGAGGTCAGATGCGTTGTACGGTTACCCTTCACATTATCAGTGGTGTGATGGTTGACAAATTAGTTTTAAAGATAACACGTTCTAGTTCATACCTTAGTATAATATACGTATACTATTTAAATATCATTAGGTAAGTAATATAAGAAGAACCAGATAATAGGTATTTAGGAATATACTTAGGTAAGTCCAGTAACCTTAGTTACTTTAATTGTATGTATAGTTATAGAAAAAGAGACGTTTATTCATACTAAACGACTTGGAGAAGTTTCATATTTTATATTTTTCGTCTTTTAGTTGATTTATTAAAATAATAATATTTTATTATTTTGTCATAAAAGTAAGTTTTGAGTAAAAAAGCTAAGTATAGGATCTTTTTGAAAATTCGGCATGACCCGTTCGTTTATACAACGTTTTCCAAGGTTTTAAACCTCAATTTCAAACACTTTTTCACAACTTCACCATTTTTGGACAAAATGCCAAAAATCTATATTTCGCAACGTTTACAAAACACGTGTCCTCAAACGACTAATTCACATATATGTAATTATATAAGTATGTTTCACTTTCAAATGTCTGTTCTAATAACGTAAAAGGACTAGTTTTTGCTTATTGGGCCTTAAGGCCAAATAGAGGCCCAAAATGTTATTTTCAAGTTCTAAGATCCGACTTAGGTCCAATATCGTATATAATGTCAAATATAAGTCCGAGAAATAAACCACAACGCAAGCCAAGACTCGCGGACCAAGACCAAGCTAAGGTTTGGCTCGTCTTAATGGGTCGTGGCCCCTTTAAGCCAAAAATAAGCTATCCGTATCTTATTTTCAAACCGTTAAGCTTCGTTAGACCTTAAACATCATACTAAGCTATAACCAAAAGCCACAAAAATAATCCGGACCACAAAAAGCCAACAATAAGCCACAACTTATTGGGATTTTGGGTTGTGGGTTACAATAAGCCCAAAAACAAGAGCATTAAGCTTTAAAATAAGCTAATAAGCTTCTTAGTTCATTTAGATATCAAAATAAGTTACCAAATAAGGTCACAAAAATAAGACACCATAAGTAAATAACGAAAACCATGTTTCCATGTACTCTTTATTTAGCCGAAAGTTAATAAGCCCAAAATAACCCGAATATGCTTATTTTTAAGCTAGACAATAAATATGCTACTTAGGAAACGAATGTTTTTCAACCATCACAACCACGACATAAAAATGATAAACCTTATTCCCTTTTGTTCCCTAGTTTGAACCCAAAATGCACCCTTAATGGGTTTTCACAAATTTTTCGTGTTTGATTTTTAGAAAGCACGCCATACAACTAGCTTCTACACATCATTAGACATTCAAAAGTACAAGTTAAATCAAAATTTAAAAGACTTGCAAAGAGGGTTTTGAAAGCGAGTTAGGACACAATCCAACAACCTAAACGTTGTTTAAATGATAACTCGAATACTAGAATCAACCCAATACTCTTAAATCTTCATGTTCTTGATCAAAGTTGAAAAACAAATGTGTTTGTGTGTGGCTTTAAGTTCGGACGAGCAAACCAAAAAAAGAAAGAAAGAAAGTTTTTGAAGATTAAAATGAGAAATGCATGTGTGTGTGTCTTTGGCTTAAACCTTAAGCTCATATAGGTACAAGAGGGGACCAAAGACAAAATGACCCACATGTCCCCTAAGGGACTTGAACCCGCGGTGGCATCCTAGGGGATCCCGAGTTGCTTCTCTTGTGTTGGTTTCCTTTAAAACTTATTGATCACAACTCTAGAACGTTACCCGAAGTTTCCTAGTATTTTTAATGAACTCAAAAATACTTTTCCATGAATCTCGATTATTTACACGACATATTTCACAGTTAAATTACCTTAGATTCGATTTGAACATTAACGGACGTGCCGAGACTCGTTATAAGATATCTCAAGCTAAACACGGGACAACCTCCCGAAACATGATCAACATAGATAAAATCCTCAAAAAAGGATTAACACAAGCACATATAACTAAGATCATCAAGATAAATATTTATTCATCGTCGTCAACACGGTAATTGCTCAAACGAAACTAACAAAAAATCAAATAGTCAAAGGACTATATTAGAACATATAGATCTCAGAAAAGTGCAAGGGTTACACCCTTATCGATTAATGTATCACTAAAGTGCTAAAAGTACTACGAACCCTCTAAATTTAAAATCAAAGATCGTGAAAAAACTTATGTATCTCTTTGGAATAAAAGTTTTGGAAACAAGTGATGGTTTGTGTTTAAACCAAAGAAAGTATTACTCAGAGTTGTAATATGAATATGGTATGTTAGCTTGCAAACCAGCTAAGGCACCTAGTCCAGATCAATCTAGGTAAAGAAGGAAAAAAATGTTGTTGAAATTGATAATGCTTTAAGTAATGCAGTATTACCAATGGTTAAAAGATTATGGGCAAACTGATTTACTTTGACCAGACTTGATATTGCTTATGATGTTGATTGTCTTAGCGGTTTATGCATGCCCCATAACAATCACATTTAAAACTTGCTTTTCATGTTTTAAGGTATCTTAAAAGTTTCTCAGGAACTGGTATATCTTTTAAACATGGAACTACCCTTAATTTGTCGGCTTTGTTGACTCTAACTGGGCTAAATGAAAAGTTACTAGAAAATTTGTTGTTGGTTATGTGGTTTACATGGTTCAAATCTAATTTCATAGAATAGATAAAAAGCAATATGTTCTTGCTAAATCTTTATAGAGCTAGTGTTACATGTGAGATCATGTGGATTTTGAAAATTCTTATGACTTGAAAGTGAATGTGGAATTACTTGTTCCTGGGAGTTGTGATAGGAGATTCGTTATTCATATAACTGTTAATCTTGTATTCCATGAAAGGACTAAGAGCTTTGAAATTGATCTATATTTTTTAAGGGAAAAAGTATTTACAGGTTTGATTAAAACCCATAAAATCAAATCTGAAGATAACGTGGATAATGTTGCATATTTATTCACTAAAGGTTTAGCAATCAAAGACCAAAAAATGTTTTGTGATTTGCTTAGTTTGTTGGATTTGTACCATAGATAAACTTAAGAGGGAGTATTAAATTAACATTTGAGATAAGTTCTTTTGTGGCGACAAGTTAACTGTTGAGACTTCAGGGTAAAAAAGGTAAATTTTCTTTAGTTGTATTTTTGTTGTTTGCAAGTTTTGTTTATGTTTGGCAAGTTGATAGCTCTAGAGGGACCAAGGATGTCAAGATTTTGAAGTTGTGATCCCCTAGTGGATTGAAATATATAAGCTCATATCCGGCTCATTCTTTCTCGCTTTTACATATTTGTTTTCTCTCTTCAATCACAAGAACTCTCTTTTATTTATTTTTTAACGTGAGATCATTAAAGAACAATGTCATATTAAAGAATGAAAGAACACATCTTAGCCATTCATTTTTCATCAAATAATAAAAAAACATCACTTTCCACTTCTTTTTTTAAAATTAAATATCTTGCAAACGGTAAATCGTCAAACGACAAAAAATACATCATCGCGACGAGAATTAAATCAGAGGGGCACTTTTATATACTTTTGACGAATTTTTTTTAATTTTTTTCAGTCACGTCTGAAAAAATCACATGTGATTTGTAGTAGAATCACATGTGATTTCATAAAATCATATGTGATTTGTGATACAAATCACATGTGATTTTTTCAGACGTAACTAAAAAAATCGATTTCATATGCTTTTGACCATTTTTTAGTGTTAAAATTTTCGCGAAGAAAAATTACACGTGATTTGTAAAATCACTGGTGATTTGTTTTTAAAAATCACGTGCTATTTCATAAATCGCATGTGATTTCACAAATTCACTTATGATTTTTAAAGTAATAAATCACGTGTGATTTCATAAATTCATAAATCGCATGTGAATTTACAAATTTACGTGTGAATTTTCAAGTAATGAATCACATGTGATTTTTCAAATCACGTGTGATTTTTTCTAAGCGAAAATTAAAAAAAAAGTTCGTCGAAAGTATCTAAAAGTGCCCGTTTATAGAAAGATAATTTAATTATCTTCGCGATGGTATAATTAAATTTGCGTAACGATTAACAGTTTGAGAGGTGTTAGTTTTTTAAAATAGGATGAAAGTGTGTTATTTAATTAAATAAACATAAAATTTAACATAAGCCGTTAGATGAAAATAAAATAGATGGATGAGATTGAAAAATTTATTCTATAATTGAACATTGTTCTTTATAGATCTTTTCTCTTATTCTTGATTACTAGTAATATGTTTGATTACTAGTGTGTATTAGTTGTCTTTATGTTTGATTACTAGTGTGTTAGTTGTCTTTGTAATATTCTTTTTTTTAGTTTTTGAAAACATCTCTCGACATTTGAAGTTAAGCTAACATGTAGTTTAAAAAAATGGGGAGGTTAATCAATTAATTTATCTTCAAATTAATTTGGGTGCATATCTTATCTTAGAATTCGGGTGCATATCTTATCTCTTACATTATAAGTTGGATCTTACATTTTCAGCTTATAGTACATCAAATTAAATTCAGTTAGCTTTTTTTTAATGATCCGTTGTATTTATAGTTTTTGCTTCATAATCCGTTATATTTTAAATGTATTAAAATAATTTAACTAACTATAGGCTCTCATAAATCTGCTTTAATTTGCTTGAGCTTTATTAAATTTTTACCAGCAATAAAAGATTTTATAAATTTGTATGATAAATAAAGCTTATTTACGGAGTAGCAAACTAGCTTATTTTATCACCAGCTCAAGCTCATATAAACCCCTAAATAAAAACCTCTTTCACAAACACAATATTTGCATCTGTATCTTTTGTTTTTTAGATACTTTGAATGAATTGTTACTTATAGTCAATTAGAAATTTGGAACTACATAGATCCTTCTTGCTTTTAGTTGTATAGCGTTCAATTGCATGTTACCAAAAAAAGTAAAATATAATGCACTTGCAACAAGAGACCATCAAAAAGGTCAATACTCTAAAACATATCGCTTCCTAATTTCATTCTATATTATCCAAACCATTCCACAATTCATAACACTATATAATTACACAAGAGGACTACCCTGAACAAACTCAGTAAACGCCAAACCAACTAAACCCAACATAGCAAATCTACCATTCCACAACTCAGCATCAGAAGTCATCAAACCATTTGATTTACTCTCAGAATCACTCCTTTAAACAAAGGTACTAACGAAGCAATAGTCATACAAACACTTGTCCCTACAAACACAGTAACCACCGTATGAAATTGAGTGAACAAGCTTGGCCATAGACAACTTCCACCGTCCAATCGACACAACCCTATCATGGCTAACCTTCCATTAATTCTTTCTGGTGCTGGCCCACTGAAGGCTAACAAATCTGAGAACTTAGTGCTGACTTTAGGAGCTGCTGCTGGTGGTGGTGGTGGGGTGTTGGTGTTGGGGTGGCTGATGATGGTGGCTTGATGTCATCTTGTTGTTGTGACATGCATTTGATGGTTCTAAAAGTGGTGACGTTACTCTTTTTTTGGAACTGAGTGGTTGTGAGGCTTGCTGAGAAGACTGAAGTAGATGCCAATAGTGTTGAAGATGATGTGTTTAAGGTTAATGTTTGGTATGGTTTGAAGCTTAGCATATAAAGTTGAGTTGTGATTGGTATATATTACAATAGGTGTAGTGTTTTATAGGAAAGAGTTGTGGTAGTAAAGACACATGATTGATCCGTTATTGTGGCCAGAAACGTTACTTTTAGGGGATATGGTCACGTGGCATTAAGGGGGGATATGAACGAAATTTTTGACTTATCAACACGAGATGAACGATAACTAAAATTTACACGAAAAGATTTTGGCTTTTCGGGGTTCCGTTTGATCAAAAACGCGAAAAACGCAAATTAAACGTTAAAACGTAAAAATCAATACCGGGAGTGATCGTAAACTACGAAACACTTAGAAAAGATAAAATAATGCATATAATATCTAAACCAGTCAAAATCCGAAGTCGGATCCGATGACGTTTTTCAGATTTACGCGGGTTAACTTCCTGGTAAATTGCCAGATTCAAACGTAACGTATAAAAGTCAAAATAAATTATCAGAAAAGTTTAAAGTATTTACCTGAAATTTACGGGGTGTGACAGTTTGGGTCGGTTTTTGGCTAAAACCAAAACCGAACCGAAATATTCGGTTTTTATAAAACAATAAACCGAAACCGTTCGGTTTTTGGTGGTTCGATTTTTCTGGTTTATTATCGGTTTCGGTTCGGTTTTTTGGTTTTAAACCGTTTATATTTGGGTGTGGCCAATTTATACCAGCAAATTTGTGGCCAATTTATACCAGCAAATTTGTTTTACGTAGAAAATTGGTCATTCTTTTTTTTACGGTCAATCAGAGCCTAATAATATTTATCCTAAATTTTTACAATTACACACATGTAAATGAGACGCACACACATGCAATTGAACATACACATAGTATGATCATTGTCACATATGTAATGATATATTGTCAAATAAATACACGTACATGACAAACACGTATATAAACATTAAGATAAATATATTATAATTACACCCACAAAATGAATATAAATTTAAAAATTCGATTTATTATTTATTATTTATATTATATTAGTTATATATTATATAATAAAACTGGCTTGGTTCGGTTCGGTTTTTATGGTTCGGTTTATGGACGAAAACCGAAATCGAACCGAAATTTTTAGGTTTTTGAAAAGGTTAAAACCGAACCATCGGTTTATAGTTTCGGTCGGTTTTTTTGGTTATTTTTTTTCGATTTCTTTTGCTCACCCCTATTTTGTAGATGTGTATTTATGTGTTTGCGTTCCTTTTAATGTTTGAAACAAGCAGGATTACCCGCGCGTTGCTGCGGGACGTTAATTTTTCGCGCGTTGTTGCGGGCCATTGTTATTATTATTATTTTTTTTTAATTTTGTGCGGGTTTATTTTTTCGGTCTCATGTTTAATAGTTTGTTTTTTTTCTTATATGACCTTATGTGTTGGGCCTCATGTTTAAATGTTTTTTTCTTTGGTTATATGTTTTTTTTTGTGCGGGTTTATTTTTTCGGTCTCATGTTTAATAGTGCGGGTTTATTTTTCGGTATCATGTTTAATAATTTGTTTTTTTTCCTTATATGAGTTTATGTCCCGCGCGTTGTTGCGGGGCGGTAATTTTTTTTTTTTAGTTTTTTTTTTGCGATTTTTTTTGTCTCATGTTTAATAGTTTGTTTTTTTTATATGGGCTTATGTGTTGGGCCTCATGTTTAAACCTTTGTTTTTTTTTGCTATATGGGTTTTTTTTTAAATGACACTGTTTAATGCAATCTAAAGTTGTACGTTTGTGACTATGTCGATTATTTTAAAGTTGAATCGGTACTTTTGTAATATTTTTCCCCCTATTTTGTGCCAAAAATTAAAAATAATAATAATAATAATTGGGCCGGCCCAAAGTGGGAGCCCAGGCCCAAAGTGTGAGCCCAGTACTGTAGAAGCACTGTAGCTTCTACTGTACAATGGTAAATGTATGTATTGTAATGACTAAAGGGTGACAATGGAGTATTCCCTTTTTTACTAAACAAACAATATAAGTAAAAAACTTGCATATCACATTCTCTGCCATCATCATTTGTCATGTTCTTCATGGTAATGAAAAGAACCAAGAGATTTTACGTTGTCGTTTTCGAGATACCCACTATTTTTATAGTCAATACCTTTATACATGATGATATGACCACAGTAACTTAGAAATTCAACATGAACGGCTTTTACACAAAAAAATTATCATAAAGTTCACTTTATGCATAAAAAACATTCCAATCATCTTATTGATATTCAAGTTATCAATAGAAAAAATTATCCTGATATATGATATTTACTAAATATGTATAACCCAACCGATCATACTTAATAAATATGTATAACCCAACCGATTTCAATGCCTAACTTGATAACTAAATAAGTTCGTTTACTAACTCGAAATTTTTTTGTAAGTTTGTTTCTATTTTATTGACTTAACCAAAAAAAAACACAATGAAATACCACAAAATACTTAAAATCGTCATTTTTCTTTTTACACCACCTCCACCGTCCCATTACCATCATTTCGGATATGTGGTAGATTTGTGACCACAACCTTATGTCGGATCGAGATCGGTTAGTAACCACCACCACCCTTATCCACCATCCGCCAACTAACATGGTGGTCAGGATCGTGATGGCCTGATTCATGGTGTTTGAGAGTGATTTTATCAAAACGGGTGTTCGACATTTGGTTGATAACCGAGAAAAAATCACTATCGTGAATCCTTAGTGACGCAGTGTTAGACTTTTGATGACAAAGAGATGTTGATTGTCAAAAGTTCCTAATATGATATTCAATGCGAACATTTTTAATGTGAAAAATAAAAACTAAATCGATCTATTTTGCAATTTACCCTTTAATATAT
>BQNB010075758.1:0-31367 GCA_026074375.1 Tanacetum coccineum | reverse complement strand
ATAAATGTTAGTCGATAATAATCTTTAGGATATCGGATTTCCCCAAACTAATGGCAAGCAAAGGCTAGGAAGCTCGAGTTGACTGGGATAAAACACCGAACACGAGAGTCTTCAAAAAAATTTGGGTCAATCCTGTAAAAATCACAAGTACAAACAACAACAAGAATCGGAAGAGTACAAGCCTCCTCACATCACAAAAATAAAAGGATAAGCATGGGGTACCTCCCACGAAGCGCTTTGTTTTTGGTAACCGAGTCACATAGCTTGACTCGGTCCCCGAATTCATTCGTCCTTGGAGAGAGTAAATGGAAAAGAAAATCTTAATCGGGCTTTCATTAATGTTTGGATAAACATTTAAACACATGAAAATTTCATCCTGATGAGATGCCACCGGCTCTAAGTGGAGATGCTAGGGTCAGAAATGGTGTCCTCATTTTTTATGAAGGAAAGTAAGGGAGAAACCTCAGGGTAAGTGAGATACGGGAGAAAAGTCTGAGTAACAAATGTGAAGGAATCGTCAACTTCAACATTAATCTCACCTCCCCCTGAGTTAAAACATTCATCTTCATTAAACTCATCAATATTGTTTATCACTGGCACATCAGGTTCCATGTCGAAGGTTAAATGTTCATGAATGGGATCATCGTTAAGCAAGTTGTCAATAATATCCTCTTCTAAGTCAAAATCACTTTCAATACCTGGTGGTATCGAATCATCTGGTCTAGAAAATATATCGATCTCTTCCCTATCGAAGTCACTATCCTCAACGAGAGTAGTAGATGAGGGAAGAGATTCGATGATTTCTGATGACCGAGAAGATGAATTACCGCATAGCAATGACATTCGATTGATATAATCCTCGTGCTCTCTAACAATTCCTGAAGGAATCGTAATAAGTTCACCGGTGAACTCATGGTGAAGAGGATCACTTTTAGGAGAAAAAGTAACATGATCTGATTCATTCTCAATGTGTTGTGGTTCATGATCAAAAAATACATCGGAAGAGAGATTATAGGTGGTACTAAGCAAACTCTCAAGATTGATTTCGTCTCCATCTGAGTCAAAATAACCTTCCTCAATATACGTAGGAACTTCGATAGCTAGAAAAGCATCGATCTCATCATTATCGCCTCCTGGATCAAAACATTCAGCCTCATCAATTGGAGTATCGTACAAAATTCTTTTCCAATCATTCATTTTACATTCCAAATTAAATAAATCATCATTTTCTTTGAAAAGTGGATCATCGATGAATCCCTCGAGAATAGAAGCAACGCTTTTCAAAGGATTAGATGGATCATGGTGAAGTAGAATCTCAATGTCGTCTCCTGGAGTAAGATATTCATCCTTGTTAGAATTAGAAAGAGGTGTGACTAGGAAAGTTGACTCATCAAGGTTGGAATCATAAGAATCCTTGTACTTGATTTCCTCTAATACTTCATCAAAAAGAGGGTTTATGTCACTAGAGTTGAAATTGACATCAAATTCGAAAAGAAAGTTAGAGAAAGTCACGGAATCATCACGTGGAACGTTGATGGAGGAGAAATCATCACATGAAGGTAAAACGTTCTTACTATCACTCCTAGATGTATCCTTAGATTCTTTTAGGATTAGGATAATTTCCTCAGCACAAAAAGTACTAAGGTACTCGTCCCCCATTATGAGAGAATCCTTGGGCTCAATAGACGGTAAGGTGGATGTGATTGCAAAAACCGAAGAAACTTGAGGTGTTTTGATTGAATGAAAAATACTCTCCTTGCAAATAACTTTAAAATTCTTTAAACAAGGTGTGATACGAGTTTGGCGTTTAGCCGTTGGCTCTGCGAGATTCTTCACTTCCTGCTTTTCTTTTTCATCGCTAACATCTTCCGGTGGAGGCGAGTATACTAGAGCAGGTTTGTCGATAAACCTTTTAAAACTATCCTTGCATGAGTTATTAACCATTTTAATTGACTCGTTTACATGCTTTTGAGGATGTTTTGACGTATCATTAACATGAAAAATTATTTGTTTATTTCCGTCCTTTAAAACAAGCTTTCCTTCGTATACATCGATTAAAGCACGACTGGTTCTCAAAAAAGATATCCCAAGTATGAGAGGACTTCGGAGGATCGACTTCGAAATCGACAACAACAAAGTCGGTAGGAAAATGGAAATTCCTAACTTTGACAAAAATATCATCGGCGAGTCCTTTAGGACGAGTAATCGATCGGTCCGCTAACTCTAAAGTCATTCGAGTTGGTGTAAGATCAGGCAGAGAAAGCTTTTTCCAAATAGAAAGAGGCATAAGATTATGCTTGCGCCAAGATCGGCCAAGGCGTGACATACATCCATTCCTAGGAAATTACATGGAATAAGAAACTTGTCGGGATCTCCACAGATTTTTGGGAGGAAGGCTTTTTGAGAGCATCGTCAAGCAATCTCGTTCAATGATATCTTAGCTAATTCAAGAAAACTTTTCCTTATTCATGAGAAACTCTTAATTGTAGGAGCAATTCTTTGCATCAAAAGGTAAAAGCAAATAGTTGATAACTAATGTCAAAGCGCAAATTCTTGAAAGGATTTGGAAGATCTTCTCCATTTGATTCGAAGCTTTGTACGGGATTTCTGATCATACGTTCGTGATGGATATGGAAATATTTGGCTCTTTTGGTAAACTTTTGGAATATCATGGTTCCGGAATATTCGGGTTCTGGAATGGGATGGTTTTTTTAGGCAACAAGTGTCGGAACATCGGGTTTCAGGAATAGAAATGGGGTATAATCGGAGGTGGGATTTGAGCGGTACCTCTTGGGAAATTGTTTGCTCTTTGATCACGTTATCTCCTTGGTTTTCTCGTTCCACTACACTTTTTGGAGGAGTAAGGATAGTAGGAATCGAGGGTCCCTCGTAAGCAACACCACTTCGAGTAAGTGATTGCTTTCATCTTACCCTTCGGGTTTGGGATTGTATTATCGGAAGGAAGAGTAACTGAAGTGAGCTTGATTTTGAATGATACTTCCTAAAATCTCAGCATGTCATTATTCAATTTTTTGCTATGATTTTCTTCTTTGTTTGTTAACGTGCTTATTAATTTCATTTTAATTCTGACCTTGCATCAATTTCTCACAATTGACTCATTAGCTTTCATATAACTCGTAATTTCGGATGGAATCCCTTGTTGAAATTGATTATTATGAGCTTGAAAAGGTTGGTTTTGAAATTCTTGATTTTGAAAATTCGGCACATGATTAACTTGATTTTGATGAAAATTGTTTCCCCGATTGAAATTGTTTCCTTGATTTGATTCTGATTAAACCTAGTGTGATCCCCATTTGGGTTTTTTGCACGAAAGCATAAGTAGTTGGTTGCCATTTGGTTACTAACTCGGGTTTGGTGGGTCTTAGGTTTGGTAATTTTACTTATTGAATTGGCAGCAGCACGCTTTGTGAAAACGTACTCTTGAAATTATGCTCGATTAACATTGCCACGGTCTGGCTGGACAAGTTCTATAACATGGGAGCACACCACAAGTTACAAAACTTGCTCAATCCGCTTTTACGGGAACGGGGGTGCTTGACCTTTAATCTGGTCGATAAGCATAGTCTTCATCATATTATTAAGTTTAGAAACTTCGGTTGTATGAGCAGCATCATATGGTGAAATTTGGGAGTGATTATTCGAACTTCACTTTGGCTACGACTGCCTTGTTTCGTGAATTACGAACATGGATTGACTCTCGATATTTCTCAGCTTCACGAGGCATAGCTTATCAATTAAATTTCCACCGCAGTCGGAAATCAACGAATCATCTTGATCTTAGCATTCAAAGCATTGTAATACGTTCTAGTTGTTGTAATTCTGAAAATCCGTGATGTGGGCATGCTCGAAGAAGATCATTAAATCGATTTCCCAGCCTCGTAAACGATTTGTCAAATCTTTGTTGAAAATATCGTGATTTCGTCCGAATATTAGTAGTTTTTAAGGAGAGGAAAGAATTGATTAATGAATTTTGAAACAAGGAAATTCACATGTCAAATTCGGATCTGAAGGATTGTTCTTTTTCTAGCCAGATCCGGGCTGAACCTTCAAGAGAAAATAGAAAAAGCATAAGCTTAATTGACGTGCTTCGGATATCCGGAAATCTCATCATTGAGGTGATTTTGTTAAAATAACGGATGTGAGCATGTGGATCCTCTTTATCATGTCCGAAAAACTGTTTGTTTTGAACAAGATTGATCAAACCATGCTTTAACTCAAAATTAGCATTGATTTTGGGAATTACGATTGCATCCTCGTACCCCTCGGTGGGTGCTTGGAGCAATTGCGCCATAGTCCGGTTATCGGCCATCAGGAACTAGGGAGGATTAACAAATAGAGGTCTTCTAAATTAATTGTTGGTTACAACAAGCCGGTGGGCTTGTTGTTGATGTTTACGATTGCGGGTTTGAGAACGAGTGCGCATGCACAAAGTAGAAAAAGAAAATTAAAACTAATTTTATTTTGATTTTTTTGAACAATCTATTTAAACGGCTAACGAGATAGACAACTTGAACCAAATAATCCAATTTACTTCACGGTTAAGCTCTTAAAAAAAAAAAATTTTACTTTTTAAGTGAAGCCGTATTTTGTAAATGTAACAAAATAGGTAAGTTTTTAAATCTTTGATTCGAGTTGAGAACTTACTAATGGATAATACCTCAATTGAAGGTATTATTTGTTGGTGTTCTTTTACCAACTTTGTTTATTTTATTTTTTTATTATTGACAATTTTTATATTTTTGATTTTTTTTATATGATAATTATACTAAAAGAAAAGAAAATTATTTTTAACTTTTTATGTTTTATAATTTTTTTATTTTTGATTTTTTTAAACAAAAACAAAGCGTTCAAAAATGAAAGGGTCTTCAAATCACGTTCAACAAACTTCAAACGAGAGAATCTAAATCACAAATCCCCGGCAGCGGCGCCAAAAATTGATTCGTTTAGAATCTTTATATCTAGTAATAATATTAAAATATATCTGGATGTGAAAATTACCTAAATTACTCCTTGGAGGTACAAAGGTATGTAAAAAGAAAAATTCTTCAAACATTATATCTATTATAAATACGTAATTTACTAGGAAGTTGATTCCGGGTCGTTTTCCTCAACGATTTATGAAATGAAAACACGTTCATGTTTGGACATTGATTTTGATTGATGCAAAGATTGATTTGATTATCTATATCTACTAATTAAAAACAACAATTAAAATAAGTAAACAACAACAATTAAACAAATAACGGGAGCAAAGAAAATGCGACAAATAAGCAACTAGGGCAAAATTAAACCCTACAAATGTAAATTTAATTTCTAAACCTAAATTAAGACAAAAAAAAAATTAAGAAAAAGAACATTATTTTTTTTGATTATTTGTGTATTTATTATGAATTAAAAACTAACTTAACCTATTTAAAATCCTAGAGAATAGCAAAATTAATTCCCTAAAAATCCATAAAAATTATTTTCGAAATTAGAAATGTATAAAATAATATAAAAACTCAGAAAAACTATTTTTAACTATTTTTGAATATAAAATTATTTTATTAAACTAAATTTAAAAGTGAAAAGGAAAATAAAAATATAAAAGAGGTAAAAATAATTTTAATGCATGAAAACCTAAAGGTAATTATTCTAAAACTAAAAACAAAAAAATTATTTTTCTATTTTTAATTGATTTTCGAAACTTTTTATCTAAGAAAAATCATAAAAATTAAATAAATAAAAGGAAAAATCTGGAAAAATCACTAAAAGTCACAATTGATGTAAAGAACAAGTGAAAAATAGGAAGTCAAAGCACCACTGCCTTATCTATAAGCTGGGGAAAAGAGCTAAATAAGCTAGGCTTATTAATTTGGGGCGGAAAGGCCCAAAACGTATACAAAGATTAAATGAAATGAAAGGCTAACAGATGAGTTATTGTAGCAAAACGGTTAAGGCAATAGGAGTGTGAGCAAGAGGTGTTGGGTTCGAGTCCCAGCCTTGGTTTTTGTTATTTCTTTTTTTTATTTTTGAAATTTTGAAAAAAACTTATAAAAGAAAAGTTGTAAAGAAACTTAAAACAAGAATTTTTACTAAAAGCAACTGTTAATGAAAAGCCCAAAATAAGCTGTTATTCAGCTAGAAACAAGACATAATTACTTAACTACGATTTTTGGGTTTTTTAAAGTTCAAAATCTCATAATAAGCTAAAAATAAACCAATTAAGCTACTATTAACTTCAGACTAAACTAATAAGCTAAATAGATTATATAGCACAAAAAGCAGAATCAGCTAAAAGCTAGAAATTAAAATAAGCTTCTAAGAAAACATGAAACCAAACAGTCCCTAAGGCCTACTTAGAGCTTAAAATTAAGCTAGGAAATGAGCCTTTTTAGAAGTAAAACTTGCTTTTTCAGTTTGCTAAACTCAAAAACTATTTGAAAAAGCTTTTTGAAAAAACTTTGGAGAACAAAAGCTTATTGAAAAAGCTTTACAATACAGACAGAACACTCAGAAGATGCTGATTTTTTTTTAGTTTTGAAAATGAAGGATGCTTAATTTTGAGCTTAAAAACAGATAAGAAAAAGAGTTTTTTATGGAAAAACAAGTTAAGATAAATGATTAATGACCTAAATACTACTAAAGCTTATGAAAATCCAAGGCTAATAATTACTAAAACACTTTGAAAAATAAGCTAGAAAGTGACAGTTTGGCAGGTTTGCTGCTGATGCAGTTTGCAACTATGAAACTCAAATCAAATTTTAACAAAGTGCAGACCTAAGAAATTACTTCTACTCTATCTAAACACAAAATGGCAAGAAAATGTAGCTAACTGCAAAGACTTGAAATGAATTGAGACCTTATAAAGTATAAGCTATTGCATATTGGAAATATATGAAAATAATATTATGAAACATGAATTAAAACTAATCATGCTAAAAAACTTTCTACTCTAATTATGTTTTTATGGACATTTAGCACAATTGTCGGAGACCTATGGCCACTAGCAAGTTTTAACTTATATTTAATAATTGCTATGCCAAACAATCCTTTTATACATCTTAAAATCCAATTAAGCTTATCATAATTAAAACTATTGATGCAAAATTAAAGACCAGATAGCAAGCAATATTTGACAGCCTAATTGATTCTTATTCTAACCAACAATTAGCCAGAGATAAAGATCTACAAGTATGCTACTATTTTTTTATGATTTTAAAAGATAAAATATGAAAACTAAAATGTAAGCTATGCAACTAGAAAACAGATGATCAATTAAACTTAACAAGCACAATAAGACATATTAAAGCACTAATAAGCAAGCTGATATAATAAGCAAAATTAAGCTAGGAAAATAAGATAAGTTAAAATGAAAGAAAACTTACAAGAAGCTTAGCTAAACTAAAGGGCATAAATGCTCAAATTGAGCTGTCTATATGCTTGGCCTTTTTGAGAATAAGCCAGTAAAAGTCCATATGAGCTCTTCCATGTTATGCTCATCTTCCAAAAGCTCAAAATCCAAATAGCCAAGGTATTAAACTGAATTTTAGGTGTAAGTAGATTAAGTGCCTATTAATAGCTTAATTTGAGCTTAGAGACTCAAAGAGCTTGTATGAGCTTATTAGAAACTTATATAACATTAGATAAGAACATTTAAGAGTATAAATAGCTTAAGACAGATTTTGTGAAAGAAAAGGTTGCATTCATTAACTATAAATCTCATTACATTATATAGAAAACTTTAGTACAATAGGCTGGAAAAATTACACACGCGCCGTAAAAACAAAATTACAATTTAACTAAAATTTCTAAAAAGATAAAAAAAACTCCTCTTCTGTGTGTGAATGAGAGAGGCTTTATATAGCCTCTTTATGAAGCTTCTAGGTCCTGGCAGTAAACTCCTTTCTCCTTTCTTGGCCCTTGATTCCTTTCCCAATCATTGGATGCTTATTTGTGGCCGTTGGATTAGATTTTGAGCACACGGATAGCCAACGTGGCAATCCGTGTGTTATAATTCCTTTGTGCTTCTTTTGTGTGTACAAATAGTGCAAATTTTATGTCCTTGATGTGCTACTTGTCAGACCCACGTGTAGTTCCCTTTTGGGTTTCAACCAATGAGGAACCTTGAGTGACGTTTCATGATGCCATGTCATTCCTTGTAGCTCGAATCTTATGTCCACGCCATCAATTTCATTTTGCCCCTTGATTTTGACATTAGGTAATTCGGAGAGACAATGAACAGTAACAATTATTTACCGCCTTTTTTTTGGGACATATAACGTTGATAAAAGGGGGTTGGTTTGACCAGGGTCCATGGGCTGTTATTGACCTTTGGCCTTTTTGTTTATAGGAATGGGCTAGGGGACGTAGGTTGTTGTTTTTGGGCCCTTGGGTTTAAAGGGTTACAGGTACGATAATGGTTGTTTATCTCTTATATTGTAAATAGATAACGACAGTTAGGGGTTAGGAGTTTAATTTGTTATTTGGTTTTTAACTTTAAGGGATGTTTTGGGTTTTTTGGGTTTTGTTCTTTTTTATGGTTGACTAGTTGTTTGACCATGAGCTTGACTTGGTTGACCTTTGATGCAATTCTCCGGGATCTTGTAATTCAATTCTGTTCTTGTCCGTTGGTTGTCCAGTTTTGAACCGTTTTCTTATGATTTTTGCATATCCGTTCCTACACATTCACAAAGATTAAAACATGCAATATACAAGCATTAAACATAATTTTGTCATTTTTAGGGCATTTTTGTGTATTAAAACGGATTTGTGTTTTCACACAATCAGACTTGCATTTAAATGATGATTTCGTCAACTTGTGATTGGACTTTTTTAATAAAGCATCACAATTGTTCTTTTGATTGAATATCGGTTAGGTTTTGATCGAGTCAAAAGTTTGTTATAGTGTCAGTTTCAAAATGTTCATTCTCATCATAGCTTTACACCTTTGATCTAATTCAATATTTATGTTTCTAATCTTTCTTGTCCTTTTTTATCTTATCCTCATTCATATTTCCACTTAAATATTTGATTCTCTCTTTTAACGTTTTTATGACCGTGTCTTTCTCTTATGATTGAGCTTTCAATTCAATTAATTCAAAATATTAATCAAAACTTGGAGCACTTTGATTTGAAACAGAATTGGTCTCTTTGAAAAATTTCCTTATTTTTTAAAAAAAGGTTGAGTACAACTCCTAAGGATGCTATATTTTTTCTAAGAGTGGTATAACTTCTAAAAGTTTTATCATAAATCTCTTTTTCAATGAAATCCGTTTTATTGAGAAGCTCAGTCTCAAGTTTGAGACACTTTTCACATTCATGCACATTCACAGAAGCATTATCCACAGAAGAATTCACAATTATGTTTACTATATCTTTGCTAATGACTTGTTCCAAGAGTCTTTCCTTTTCATTTAAAACTTTATTCATTTTAACTTCAAATGTTTTGGACTCTAAACGATGTTGTTCCACAGCCTGTTCCATTTAATGAAAGACGTTTTAGACTTTAGTAAGTTCATCAATTAAATATTGAATATGTACTTCAGTGCTTTCACAAATGGAATAATTTCATCCCTAAAACAAGCTTTTGTATGTTCAAACCTCCACGAGCCCTTACTGATGGTTGTGGCCGTAGTTCTTCTTTGATGAACCACGTCTATAAAGCCAGACAATTGATGCGTGTTTTTGTTTATTCAAAATAGGATTAACCATGCTTGACTTTAGGTAGTTCTTTTGGAACCTCATCTTTGGTGGAGTCTACTGTAGAAGTTGTCCTTTGCGTGAGCTTGTACATAGCAAACACTTTATCCTTTAATAACCATGAAATCATCATGTTTCTTTTAGGATATAGTGCTTTGTTTGGTAATTGTGTCCTCACCTTTTGCTGTTTGTAAACTAATAACAGTCCTTTGTTTATAGAATTGCTTTCCACTTGCTTTCCTAGAGTGTAAGTCACTACTTGTACCCGTAGCAAGGTAATGTGCCACCCCTTTACTGGTTGTAATGTCACTCTTCCTTCTCATTATGGTTGGCTTTGTTGCCTAGGGTTTGACGAATTCCTTAGCTGGTTGTTGGTAGTAGGATAGCGAGATGTGATGACAGCTAATAGGAATGACATCATGTGGTTGATGGCATCAATGAGATCATCACCTTGCTTAAACACTGGAACAGTTAGACCTAAGTCTAGTTGGGGGAATTCAGATTGTAGTTGGTTTACTGTGAGAGCATATTCAATTTGAGAGATGGATGATGGTGGAGAATAAACATTGTGGTTAACTAATGATTGATAATCATTAGATGGATAAGTGATTAAAAGAGATGTTGATGATTGATTGTTTGAGTATTGTTGATACTGATAAGGTGATCCATATTGTGGAGACTGATATAGTGAAAAATTTTGTGTGAAATTTTTGTGTTTTGGTATGTTGTTCTGATGAGTTTTGATAAGAAGAGGGACATCTGATGGGGTTGGCACCATGCAAGCGGATTGGTTGCGTTCAATGCATTAAACAAACTTCCCATTTGCTGAACATTAGTTGTTGTCCTAAATAGGTTGAAGTATTATATTAGTTGTGTGCAAGTCCCGAACCAGTTTGACATCTGTCACAAAGTTACTCCACTCAGGAGGAAGAGTATTCAAAAACTTGGTGTTCACTTGAAGTTGTTCCAGTTTCACATTGTAGATGTTCATGTCATTAAGTAGTAGTGAAAATCTCAAGTAGAAATCATGTAGTGTTTCCCCTTACTTATCAAATTCGTCATGTAGTTTACATTCTCTTTCCTGTTTCGTCAATGAAGTTCCTTGCATGAGAAATTGAATTATTTCCCAAAGTTCCTTGGCAATTCGATGATTGCTAACAAGTACATAGATCTCTGGTGGTAAACCTTGGAGAAGGATATTTGTTGCTTTGACATCACAATCAGCTTGAATTGAATCCACATGAGTCAATTCAAAGTATTTTCTTGGGTTCGTCACACCATTCTCTTCAATTTGTTGGCCAGATGAGTGGACCATTTTTAACGGATTCAAGGATCATTCGTCCATGTTTTCTATTCATCATGTACAGCTCCATTATGCCTTTCTAAGAATCGTACATATCTTTTTCCAACAAAGGTGGACGATTGTCAGCTCCGAAAGAATCGCTTTGTCAGCAAGAGTCGTCATTGAGAAATTGGTATGTTAAAAGATTATTGTTCGATCGAACGGTGATTGAAAGAAATTGTGTTTGAAGGTGTTGTCTTTTATGTGTTTTAAGTCATGAAAACTACACGGGATTTTACAATTCTTAACAAAACCGGGAAAACAAGTGAATGTTTCACGAGATTTTACAAGTCACAGAAATAAACTATATAATTTTGTTAACAAATTTGTATGTTTTAACTTTAGTTGCAAATTCAGTGTCTAAATGAAAAATTACGAATTAGGTTTTCAACTAAAGTTAGGGTATTCGGTTTGCAATAAAAACTTTGAATTCAGGTTGAACTTGCAAAACTGCTAATTCGGTTAAGCTTGCAAAACTGCTAATTCGGTTATGCTTCCGAAACTGCTAATTCGGTTAAGCTTGGAGCTGCGAATTCGGTCGAACTTGCAAAACTGATAATTCGGTTAAGCTTGCAAAACTGCTAATTCGGTTAAGCTTGGAGCTGCGAATTTGGTCGAACTTATAAAACTGCTAATTCGGTTAAGCTTGGAGCTGCAAATTTGGTCGAACTTGCAAAACTGCTAATTTAGTTGACCTTGGAATTTGCGAATTCGGTTAAACCAAGGACGAAACTCAAACTTTCAAAAACACAAAAAGACACATTTTTGATTGCTTTTTCCCAAATCTTCTTGTTTCAACATAGTTTTACTAAGCCTATAGGTACCTTAATAAATGCAAACTTTATGGTTTTTTAAGCCATAAATTTTGAAATCAATTTGTACTTTATCAGACTTTTTCGGAAAACAAAAGTGTAAATAAATGATTTTTACTTGGATTCAAACTTATCACCTATTACTTAAAGATTCTAGTTCAAGTTTACCTTTGTAAATTGATCTTTTAGTGTACAAAGTAGTCGTTGAAATCAAAAAGAAACAAGAAGAAAAGGAGTACGGTTGTGGGGAAAAAAACCATACCAAAGAAAACAAAACTCAAAAAACTAAGCAAATTACCCATGGCTCTTTGTTTACCAATTTAAGTCTAATCAAATATCATACATGTATGAGGGGAACGAGGAGGTGTTTTTGTGAGAGAGTGTTTGGTATGAACTTTTGAGATGAGAGAAAGTAAAAACAAAAGTGAAATGTATTAAGTGTGTGAAATAATGAATAACCAACTACCTCTCCAAGGCATGAAGAGGTGTATAAATATCCTTTTGGGGCCGGCTATGGATAGGCCTTCATGGGCTTTCCATGGGCTTTAACAAGCAATCTAACGGATTTAAATACTATATGTAATCACAAACAAACTAAAAACATTTTTATAAATTTATACATCATAATAATATCACATATTCAATGCAAGAAATATAAACAAACCAACAAAACACATGTTTTATTATATCAACAGGAACATGTCAGAAAACAAAATAAGTAAAAACAATTTAGAAATAAAAATCCTTTTGGTTTTTTTTTCGAATGACAAACTAAATATTAAAACATTTACAAGGTGTATAATCAAATAAAACAAAATTTCAAATGATCACATACATGAGACTAGCAATTTGGGGGTTTTGTTTGGGTTTTGGTTTTGGAATCAGATTCTGTTCGTGAAAATTTACAGAAAGTGCGGCGTACTTAGTGTAAGTGTGACGTACTTTCTAGGTTTTTAGAAAAACCGGCGCACAAACTGGATGTGCGACGTACTTTCTGAAGAATTTTGGGTCAGTTTACCAGAAAACTGTACGGCGAATGAGAAGAGGATTATCATAGGATAAATGCGGCTGTTTTGTTGTGAAATCGGCGTACTTCCTGCAAAATAACAAACGTGAACAGGGGAAGTATGGCGCACACATAAAGATGTGCGTCATACTTTCTGCAACAGCAGACATATTTTAAGAGATTTAAACACACGTAAGATGCACAAGACTAGCAAACAATCTGCAAACAACTAAACAAATCCCCGGCAACGGCGCCAAAAACTTGATGTGTGTTTTTACAAGCTTTAAATTTAAAATAACTAGAAATACCGATTTTGACCAAAAACACAACATTCGGGCAAGTATACCCTATTCGAGTGTAATATAGTATTAGGTAAGTCCAGGTCGTTCCACAGGATTTATAGCAATTCACATATTGTTTATCAAGTAACAAAGCTAAATGACTGTCATGGATCAAATGGCCAAAACGTGTGTATAAAGCAAGCATGGAACAAGACATGATCCACATAACATAATAGGCATAGATAGAGCGAGAATTTATATAAACAAAGCATACAAGTCATATATGACGGGTAATCATAATAACAAGCATATCTACCAATGATAACATAGAATCCTTTCGGCCTTTATACTACATCATCACAAGCGCATTAAGAGTGGTTTATATCAAATATGCATACATATGAATTCCTCCCAACCCGGTCGGTCAACATAAGGAAGGGTCTTAAACATAATTCTACTTGGGTTATTTATAGATTTACTAATCAATTCTCACAAGATTAGCACCGAATTGTTATAGACAGACAACGCGAAATTCATCAAGACAATAGAGCCTTTCGACCTATATCTATTGCAATGACAAATCAAAAGATAAATAATGATCCAAGTAAAACAATATCGAATTTATAAGCATTCATATTCACAAGTTATGCACATATCGTCCAAGTAACAATACACAATCATATCATGACCAAACCAATAACCAACATAACAAACATAAATAAACTCAGCAGCATATCAATATTATTAGTAAAGAAATGTACCAAATCCGTTTATGCTACTAATTCGATTATAAAGTACCAAAACCAATATTCCAACCAAAACAATCTCTAATCCAACAACCCAAGTATTCATGATCAACCAACAACCTATGCTACTGAATTAACCCGAGGATATGTCACGTCTCTTCAGGGAATCCGCAACGTGCCACCAAATGGAGTGTTTGGCAACGAGGTTTATGGTAGTAACTCAGAAGGATTTAGTATGAATCCTTCGAGTAATGAGTTTAGGTTATGTAATAGTGATGAATGGAGGTCTGGAAATCATGGTGGTAGAGTAATAATTCGTGGCTATGATGGTGGTGGTGATATGGTGGTTCGCCATGGATTAAAGGGGTGTTTGGATCATCGAATCATAAGATCCTCACCAATCCTTCCTCCTCTCCTATGATCTCTATGATCATAAGCTGAATTATAAGTTTATTCACATCAAATAAGCTAAAAAAATAAAAAAAACAGATCGAATGAACTTTACCTGATGTTAATGAACCGAAGAAGAAATAATCGCTCAAAGATGTCGAAACAGATCTGAATTTGTAAAACTATGTGTTTGTATGTGTTTTTAATGGTGTTAGGTGAGAGAGAGAGAGATAGATAGATCTGAAAAAGACGAGGTGAGTGATTGGAGGTGTGGGTGGTTGTGAGGGTTAAATGACCAACATACCCCTCTGTTTTTTTTATTATTTTTCTTTTTCTTTTTGGTTAATAGTGGATTTTAATCTCAGCCCTAAAAGAGTAAACTACACCATTCGTCTTTGTGATTTGTGTGGACCGAAGTGTTTCGTCCTTTGACCATGCACATGAAGATATAATAATCATTATACCTAGGGATGGGCGTATATACCTTAATCCTCGTACCGACTCCCAGTACACGGTACGGGACTAGTACCATGAGTTGAGCAAAAAGAATTCGGGACCAATAATACTTATCGATACCAAAGCGAGATAGTACTGAAAAATATCTAAAATTTGAGTAGTCGTGTTTTTTAATTAAACTACTTATCTAAACACTCATTGGGCCCATTACATGCAAAACAAAAACTATAATAAATGACATAGATGATTTATTAGATGATGACGATGTTGCACAAGGTAATAGATTATGAAAATTCTTGCTTTGATTGCATAATTAAAACAGTAGCAATGCTATTATAGCTACTGTACGCTTTGCATGAAATGTCTTATAGATACTTTAGCATGCAGGGCCGTCTCATGAATTTTAGTCGCCCCGTGCCATACCACAAAGAGGCCCATTAAGCGCACACATAATATACATATGTATGAGTAGTGCATTAACTAATTAAACTCGAGTCTCATATCATGTATATATATAATAGGAGTGCATGAAATTCGGTGGCCCTCGTGAAACGGTGGCCTAGTGCAGTTGAACATCTTGCACTTCCCTAAAGACAACCTTGTTAGCATGAAATGGATTTGCATGAAATCAATCTATTATGCTAATGCATGAAATGTAACTGTATTACATTAGCTACATTTATACATTAGCTACAATTCAAAACATAATTCTAAAGAGATCATTTTGCATGCATATATAATTAAAACATACGTATTATAGAACTTTATTCGACAAAAGTATGCGTAGATATAGAAGATGTGATTGTCAAGCAAAACCCTAAAGAAAAAATGAAGGGAGTTACACAAGATTAATTGTTTGTTGTTGAAAATGGGTTAGGTTGTTTATTTTGAACGGTTTCATGTGATTTTGGTGGAATTTTATAAGTTTATAAACGTTTGTAAGTTACGAATTGATATGTTTATTTAATTGTTGGTTGTGTTTTTTGTTTTCTTACCGTTGTGGTTCGAAATCACTCGAAAATGCACGTTTGTGTCATTTTTTTGTCATAGAAAGTTACTAGCAAGTAATCTGGAACTTTTTTGGGTTAGCAAAAAACGGGGAGAACCGTATACGTACAAATTTCTAGTACCGGTTCGGTACCTGAATATACAGTACCGGCACTCCTTTTTTATGTTCGGCACCACCACCAATCTGGTATCGTTGTTATCCCAATTATACCACTAATATACTTACGTGTCTTTACTTATCTTATCTAGTTGTCTTGTATGTAAAAGTCACGATCCACAACTTAAACAATTCTAGTAGAATAAAATGAGAAACTCTATAAATCGTAAACAAAATCTATATTTTTTACTATGAACTTCGGGATTTTTGAGGATTAATAATCAAAAAAGTTTTATCTTCTCTCATTCATCATTAACGAAGTCATTTTAAATGTCGTTCAAAATGAAAACGAAATCTTTTTAAGACAGCGTGTTGCGACAGAGTTTAGAATTTTAAATCTTTTGCAATAAAATTTTGGCAGTCTAATTGTATGATTTGGCCAAATGTATGTTTGATAGTTTTTTAGCACTAGTTTTAATATTCGCACGGAGTTTAGATGTAAAATTTTAAATATAATTTTGCAATTTCTATTTTAAAATATATTGTGTTTTTTAAGTGAACATATATTTTTATAGCTAGTTTTTAAGGTATTATTGAAATCATATTGGATATTAAGTTTGTTTGTGTAAAAAAAATGAAAGTAACCTCAATCTTTTTTTTATAGGAAAGGTATACAGTATTTGTCTAAAAGCTATACAGTATTTGATTTTAAAAATAAGGGTGCGTTTGGTTTGTGGGGACGAGAGTAACATTTAGGAATGATGGAAAAGATTGTTGTTTGGTATGGTTGAGTGGTGTGGGTCCCATAAATGATGATGAGTATCAAATATTTTCCATGGGAAAAACCTAGCCATCTTACCATTTGATATATTTTCTTTTTAAGTAGGTCTTCTCTATATATCAACCATTCATATTCTATTTTGTTTACTTTTACAATAATAATATTTTTAAATTTATATATTATATTCATTTATAATATAATATATTACTTTATTTATATTTTCTCTCTTCATTTAATTCAAAACTTATATTATATAAAAATTCAAATTCAAATTTAAATGTAGAGTTAACTACATTTTTAGTCCTTCTGGTTTATATGTTTAACAGATAGTTTAAAACATGCTCAATATGCGCAACATATGCCACCTCGAGTAATATCCATATTAGAATAAGCAATGCAGAAACATTTTTTTTTTGTTGCATACTCGCGACATTGACTCAAACTCATTAACTGGTCAATAACCGCTTTTGACCCGTAGGGCAATTTCACGTTGTTAAAAGGGAAAAATCTATGTGATCCACAATCCAGAGTTGAGCTTCGAATACACTCAGATGGGTAATTTTATTGAAACGGATCAGGCGGGTCGTTACATTTAAATGGGTCATTAAGCTGAAATGGGTCAGATCGGTCTTTATATTTAGATTGGTCATTTTACATACATTTATAGGAGCAATTCCAACACATTGACAAATACATCTAAATGTAAATGGATTGGTATGCTCATAATTGTGTTATAGAAAACTTATCAGTTTTTACGTTCTTTAATAATTTTATAAACTAAAGAAAAATGAGTTTACGTGGCAGCGGACGCAAGAAGCCAAAAACATATATTTTGAAGCCACAAAATAAAGTTTTAAGAAAATAATATTTTTTTCTAATAAAAATACTAAATTACTAATACAAAAAATGACGTAGCTTAGTAAAACTCTAGAGTTAATTAACAGGCTATTGTTTTGTTTGTTATATACTTATATTGTAGGGGGTGCAAAGTATTTACTTTTTCAAAAAAAAATGTTTAGTGCAATAATACTGTAGAAATGTTTTAAATCAATAAAAATATAAAGTTTTATAAGTTTAAGTTAAGTTTTTTATAATATTAAATCTAAAAACTATTAAAATGAAAAAGTTGATGAAACATAAAGATTATTTTGTATTTTGACTTTTTGAGCAAAGTTGAGGGTATTATTGCATTTATTAACTTGATTTTACTATAGATAAACAGTAAAACCAAAGTTGATAAATGTTAATACTCTGAGATGCAAACATATACACAATGTTGTGCATCGAGCAACAGCGCATGTCACTCTTTTAAGTTTAAATAACGGTATCCTGAAATACATTTCTTAAAGGTCACTACGGGTTATTAAACATGTATAATGTTTAAAACATGATATCAATTATTAAATTTTTACAAGACCAATTCTAACACCATGCAAGTTAAATAAAGACAAATCATTCATCAAACAATAGTGTATACCAAATATTAATCGATATAACATTAATGAAAAATTTATGTAAAGACTCGCGCATTCTTAGGTATTACTACTACAATATAATTATAAGAAGGTTATCTTATTTAACAACTTCGTATATGCACTCGGACAGGTTTTACCATGCCAAAGTAGAAATTTAAGATATAAATTTGCATTCTTTGCCAATTCTATTATTAAAATAAGATAATATACAATTTGTATGCACAAAAAATTAAAATTTAGATGTATTATGACGTATATCAAAACATGTTAAGTAAGATTTACATCAAAGACATGTGCGTGCACGGGGTATATAACTAGTAGGGCTAATGACTTCAAAATGTATCAAACTTGTCATTTTTTGTTATTGTATATAGCCATTTTTTTTTTTGTTATTGTATGTATCCAACTTGAAAATCCATCTTATTATATGTAGTCTGTTATCTCTCATTTGCAACGTTAGTCCATTTAACTAACGAACAGTTGCAACGTTAGTCCATTTAATTTTTTTTATTTCGGTTTCAGTTTACAAACAATAATAAAAAAAATGTAAAAAATTATTTTTTTTATTTCGGTTTAAGTTTAAGAGCAATAATTAAAAACAAAATTTAAAAATTAATTTTTTTTATATTGGTTTCAGTTTACGAGCAATAATAAAAAAAATGTAAAAAATTATTTTTTTTATTTCGGTTTAAGTTTAAGAGCAATAATTAAAAACAAAATTTAAAAATTAATTTTTTTTATATTGGTTTCAGTTTACGAGCAATAATAAAAAAAATAAAAAATTTTAAATTTTTTTTATTCCAGTTTCAGTTTACGAGCAATAATAATAATAAAAAAATTAAAATTTATTAAATTTTTTTAATTTCGGTTTCAGTTTACGAGCAACAATAAAAAAAATCTTAAAATTATATTTTTTTATTTCGGTTTAAGTTTAAGAGAAATAATTAAAAAAAAAATTAAAAATTTAAATTTTTTTATATCGGTTTCAGTTTACGAGCAATAATAAAAAAAACATTTTATTCCGGTTTCAGTTTATGAGCAATAATTAAAAAAATTTAAAAATTTAAAATTTTTTGAAAATTCATAAATAAATAAATATATCTTAAAAAAATTTTAAAATTATTTAATATAATTGAATTATATGGCTTAGGGAGTTTTTGTTTTATTTTTCTTGGTTTAATCTGAAACCGTTATTAAATTACTATTTGAAATTTTCTAGAAGTTTTTTTAATTATTGCTCGTAAACTTAATTCATTTACGTCATTTCACACCACAAGGACCACTGGTGTAATTTTTTTCGAAAACTTTTTTTTTAACGAAATTTTTTTTTTACGAAATTCTTTTTTTTAACGAAAAATTTTTTTTCGAATTTTTTTTTTAGCGAAATTTTCGAAAAGTATTTTCAAAAAAGGTATTTTCGTTATAAATACCTAAAAAATTCTTATAAATACCTAAAAAATTCTTTATATTTTCAATACCTAAAAGAATTCTTTTTAAGAAAATTCTCGAAAAGTATTTTTAAGAAAATTCTTTTTAAGAAAATTCTCGCTAAAAAAAAAATTCAAATTTTTTTTTGTCGTTAAAAAAAAGAATTTCGAAAAAAAAAAATTTCGTTAAAAAAAAGTTTTTGAAAAAAATTACACCAGTGGTCCTTGTGGTGTGAAATGACTTAAATGCCCTTGAGGTTATTCAACTTAACAATCGTTAGTGGTCCGTTAAAAGCGAGGGACTACCGGCGCCTAACGTTTACCACTTAAGGTCTAACGGTGCAACTAGTTTGGTCAAGGGACTACAGGTGTTGGTCAACGCAAACCACAAGGACCACTGGTGTAGTTTACTCTTTTTTTTATTTCGGTTTCAGTTTACGAACAATAATAAAAAAAATTTAAATTTATTAATTTTTTTTAATTCTTTTTATTATTGCTCGTAAACTGAAACCGAAATAAAAAAAACGTGTATAAACCATGTATAAAATGTGTGTAAAAACGTGTATAAATTTTAAAATAACTTGAAAATATATTTTTGTAACATAACTGAATTTTGAGTTAATTGCAAACAGTCGTTAGCATAAAGGACTAACGTTGCAATTGTTCGTTAGTTAAATGGACTAACGTTGCAAATGAGAGGTAACAGACTACATATAATAGGTCAAATTTTTAAGTTGGATACATACAATAACAAAAAAAAAAGATGGCTACATACAATAACAAAAAATGACAAGTTTGATACATTTTCAAGTCATTAGCCCTAACTAGTATCCTCTAAGAAAACATATTTTGCCTTTCAGCAAACATAAATGAAACAACTCACTGTATAGTGTTATAGGACCCCATGCCGTGTCTCGGCGGGATTGGGTATGCTGTTGTAATGGTTCTAATCAAGTAATTATGAAAGTGTCGTAAGTTCTACTGATCTTTTATACGCCGAAGAATGACCTATTAGAGTCAATGATTCAGTTGGTGTTATAGCAACTTAGCAGCGCCATATACGACATTTCTATGAGAGAAAAACCTTGATTAATGTTCATACAGTTTCTGAGGTTCGAGACATGCCTTTCATGTTTCGTGTTAACCAGTAAAGAAACCAGTTACTCCAAAATTTACTCGAGTCTCACATAATAAGTAAGAAAGATATATCCGGTTAAAAGGTCTTAGAATTAAACAAACTCTCACAGATGCTACAGTTAAACTTCTACACCAGCAAAACAGCATTGATGCACCCATCGTTCTCAGGATTATTGGTCACTTGAGCATATTTCCCTGCATAACAAAGGTCATAACATATAAGCATATGCACCACCCCAAACATTGATGGAATCAAATCACTAAATAACACGCTAGTCTTACCCCATACAACTTTCCCAGCAGGTGTTACGAGACCGAGTTCACTCACGTTCACCTAATAATATTCACATTAGTAAAAAGTTCAGTTATTTGGTCGAAAACATGACTTAAATCTTTATTAAATAAAGGCGGAATGTACCTCAATGACAGTTCCCTTGGTGACAACACCAAGACCAGTATACATTTGGCCATTAGGATTCTTCTTCACACCAATGACTTCAAGATTGAAGGTGCACTTAAGCTCGGGGTGTGTGACATGGGCTTTGTTGAACCTTAAACCTGTTGGACGAATAAACCGCTCATACTTTGGTGGTTTTCTAGTGAAACCCTGACCAACAAACGTCACCTTTGTGATCATTCTCTTCCACTGCTTTGCTGCAAACAAAAAAATAACAATCACGGTCAGTTCCACACTTTCTTTTTGCACAAGTTAATTGCTTGCAGAAAACTTACTAGGGGGTGTTTTGGCAGGCATTATTTATCTTATTCTGATTATTACATATCGTGTAAACACTTTCAAAACAAAATGCCAAACACCCCCTAACATGCGACCATAAGTTGAAGTCATGTTGGATACTTACTTTTCCTTTTACATTGAACAACTCTGAACATCTCATCTTCAGCCACTGGTCTCACCTGAACATTAAACAATCATCAAATATTAACACAAACATCAAAACCTGCAGCTTATAAATCATCTCGGAAGAAATATGCACTAGTTTCCAAACCTTGGGCAGAGGCACATCCCACTTGCCGGCCTTTTCCTTCCTCTTTTGTTTTATTGTGTTGCTAAGAACCTTGATACAAATAAGAGTGTACGTAATAACTAAAAATATGCCAATAAATATCTATGTAGCATCTCGAAATAACCATTTAAAACAGCAAACCTTTGCCCGTGTTGTCACGTCACGATCAAGAAGATATTCAGGGACAGCACCGTCTTGAACATCATCATCAACCTTACGTCTCTTTGATGATTCTTCATGCATAGCCAGTCTATTAACAGACATCACAAAGCCTTATTAGCCACACGATCTTATTATTTCATGGAAAGTCAAAAAAGCGAAAAGGTTTTTGTTGAACGACAGATACTAACGTTTTCTTCATTTGAGCCTTTTCTGCATATCGTTTCTTAGCAAACATCTTACCCTCGATACCTCTGGCCTGTAACAACAACAACAACAGCCAATAAATAAAAATATATAGTATTATGTGCGTTGAAACTGAATTGTGTGCAAATACGATTAAACCAAAAGGAACTATTACATTCCGGGCAAGTTTGGAGCTTTCGTGAACTTCACGAGCTTCTCTCTTACGCTTCTTGTCATGATAATCAAGACGATACCCATTTCGCTTCCTATGAAGCTCAATGTAATCTCCTTGAGGCTGTTAAAAACAGAGTAAAGAGCACCAATAAGAATCATTAACCTGTTAGTTAGTGAACTGATATAAATATAACTGTAAATTGTGTATCCTATCATTAACCATTTGATTTTCAAAATAAACCAACAAGTAACAAACTGAATGAAAACATATAAAAAAGCCATGGACTTAATTATATATAAGCTTACTTTGAACCTCATGGACTTATATATAAGCTTAATATATAAGCTTATATGTCATAGTAAGCGTATATGGTTTCAAGATAAGCCTAAAAGAATGGACTTATAAAAAAGCCAAACATTTTTTTTACTGTACCTGATTTGAGGAAATATATCCAAAACATAGGATTAATAAACGAACATGAACAAGAAAACTCGTTCGCTTAAGTGATTTGAGGAAATATATTTTCTTAATAAACGAACATAAACAAGAAAACTGTTCGTTTAAGTGATCGTATTCGTTTATTTGTCCGGTTAAAGTTAAACGAACGAACATGAACACGACTTTGTTCGCGTTTCGTTCGGTTCGTTTACAGCCCTACCAACAAGTAACAAACTGAATGAAAACATATATAAATAAGCCATGGACTTATATATAAGCTTACTTTGAACCTCATGGACTTATATATAAGCTAATATGTCATAGACTCATAGTAAGCGTATATATAAAAACGAATGAAAACAAGTACTATATTGATTTGAGAAAATAGATTCAAAACATGGGATTAAAACAAGATTAGTGAGAGTAATGAATAAACCTGAAAGAAGAAACGACAAACACAAGGAAAAAGCGCTTATTTCGGTTTTATCGATCGAGGGAAATTAGGTTTTATGGAATCTATAGCGGTGCTGAGGGTATTATGGTAATTTAACTTTTCTTGCTTTTTTATCTTTAAGGAGAGGGAATGCGGCCCGCGCGTTACGGCGTGCTTATTTATCTTTATTTGTCGAAAATATATTTTGCTAGCTGTTTTGTGTCGAGTTTGTCTAAAGAAAAAATAATGCCGGCGCGTTGCGGAAGTGCTATTTTTTATTGTTTGTCGAAGAAGTATTTTTGTAGTTGTGTAGCCGGTAATTTTTTTAAGAAGAAAACTTATATTATTTGTCCATAAATAGCCTTTTGACTACCTAAACTTTTACATATTCAATTTTCATTAAACTGTAAGCTAGTTTTAAAAGTTACTAGATAGGTTAAGGGTGTGCTTCTAAAATAATGTTCTTTCAAATGTATATTAAGCGCGTCCACATTTTTTTAGAAAATCGTACATATCTCAAAGGCGTATCAGTATTGCGCTCGTTTTGTTCGTAATCCGGAGGTGTTGTCGTCGATTTATTAAAGAAGTTGTCAGATATCAACAAAAAGTATATTGGGTTATTTATATAATTCAAACTTTTATAGAGTTGCACGTCTTTGACCTCTATGGTTTATTTTAAAGTTATTAGTTAGTTTATGGTGTGTTTTGAAAGTTTTTTTAAATATATATTAAACTTGCCAATTTTTTTTAAAATCATACGTATGTCACAAGTATTACAATATTTGGCTCTTTTTGTTCGCAATTGAAAGATCTTTTCAGGGCTATAACTTTTTATGAATGAATCGGTAGATATATGTTACAAATTTGATAAATAAAGTTTGTTATATAAAAAAAATAGTTTCGTAACTTATTACATAGTTTAAGGGTATGTTTTGTATTTTTTTTTTTTTTAATAGTTTTGGGCCACCTTTTTTCGTAACTTGTTGGGCCACCTTTTTTTCTTATTGGGCTAATTTTTTTCTCTATCCTTTTCAATTTCAAGTAAATAGTATACCTTTAATTGTTAACTGTCAAGTTTTATTTAGTTTGTCATATTATATTTTTAACGCCAAAATAAACCAACTAGTAACAAATCGAATGGAAACAATTTAGACACGTATTTTAAAAAACAATCTATTTTAACAATTAGTCAATCAGCAAGACGCTGACATAAATGATACAAAAAATTAAAGGCTCTACAACCCTAGAACCAGGGCCGGCCTTGAGGGTGTGCAAGGTGGGCGACCGCACACGGCCCAAAAAATTTTAGGGGCACCAAAATTTATCCCGTTAACAATTATATGCATTATTTCTTAAAAACGATGACACTTTATATATAACGTTTCTTATCGCAGGGCCTCATTATGTAATTTCGCTCAGGGCCTTTAAAATTTTCATAAATTTAAGGACGACCCTGCCTAGAACCCTAGAATAAAATACAAGTGTTTCATATGATCTTGGTTTCATGTGAATAAGCAACCAAGATCACATGAAACCGATATACCTAAACATCGACAAAAAAAAACTACTTTAGCTAGACTTCAATATGTACAAAGAAGCACACTTTAAGGGATTATCGGCTAATTAAAATTTGAAAAACCTGATAAGCTCACTCTTTTTTGCTTACAAGTCTAACGGGTTTTTTGAGTGATGTACCGAATCAAGAACACAGCACATAGTCGCCAATTATTACAAACTTAAGCCCACGCAGGGGTCCATGAAGTCTTATCTCGATCCACAAGAAAACCAAATCCAAATCAAACATCAAATGCAAGACTTTTCAAACAAGATTCCTACAAGATTCTCTAAAGTCTGCTACAGGCACCATACTTTAACGATCATTGATTTCACCTGAAAATGATACTCGAAAACGTCAACAATATTGTTGGTGAGCTCGTAGATTTTGACTCAAAACCCAGTCGTTGTGCCTATGTTTTACACGGTTGGACAATTGTGCTATATGACAGTGAATATATATGCAAATCAACCCATGACTTAGCATCCCCGCTAATCATGTAACGAGACCTAGCATCCCCGCTAGTCTTAACCAGCGCGTACCAACGCTCTTAGGGTCGCAACCCCGCTGACATACCACACCTAAGGCCTACCAGCTAGAGCGATTAGGGTGAAGAACAACACAGAATGAATTCCATAGCATACGAACATCACATAATATTCACATAGCAGTCATAAGCACATTAATTGTTCCAAAAGAAAATGAAACCACGTTTTGCACAGATCAGAAAATAGTTCAAAAGCTTTGAGTATCATTTTCCCCCAATGAGAAAAACAGTAAAAAGTGGGGCTACGAGAACTCACCTCGTGCAATAGTCTCTAATAGTAAACTCAATTCACAAGCAAAGGCAACAACGTCCGCACGCGACCTAGTCCAGTTAATGTCCTATTTTAAATCATTTATTTCTAAACAGTTTTCAAATTTGATGCATAGATGTTAGACGCTCGTTGTACGGTTATCTTAAACGTTTTAATGGTGTAATGGTTGATGACATAACTCCAAAATACTATATTTATCCATATCTCAATACAATATACTTATACTTATACTATTTAAGAGTAATAGATAAGTAATATATGTAAATATTTATAATATAATATTATAAATATATTTCGATAAGTCCATTCGGTACACTTAGTTACTAAAAATATATCGTTTATACCATACAAAATAGAACGTTTGCGTTTGTAAAACATTTTGGGAAAGTTTCGAGCAAAATTATATTTTTTGTCTTTTAGTGAATTTATTAAAATAATAAAATAATATTTTTTACTATCAAAAATAAAGTTTACGTTTAAAGTAAAATATCTAAGTATAGACTTTTTAAAAAAATTCGGCATGACCCGTACGTTTATATGACATTTTTCAAGGTTATCAAACCTTATTTTTAAACAATTTCAACATTTCGACACTGTCCGAACCAACTTCCAAAAATCGCATTTCGCCACGTTCACCAAGATACTTTCTCAATATGACTTCCAATCTGACTTCACAAATATATTCCACTTTCCAAAAGTTCGCCAAAACTCCCAAAATAACTAGTTACGGATTATTGGGCTTTAAGGCCCAATAAGGGTCCATTAGACTTTTTATAGATCCAAAATACGTTTTAAAAGCCCAAACCAAAGCCCAATAGTATATATATAAGCTCAAATCAATAAGTAAGTAACTCGGACCACAATAAGCCATCAATAAGCCACGGTTTATTGGTCACTCATTGGGTCGTGAGCCCATATGCTTAAAAATAATTATATCAAGCTTAAAAATAAGCTAATAAGTTACGTATTGCATTTGGTTAACACCATAGGCTATAATATTAGTCCACAAAAATATGAAATACTAGGATAATAACCAAGGATACCCTCCTTGTATTACTTTTGATTTTCGTGGGCTAATAAGCCCAAAATAAGCCATTCGAACACCACACAAGCCAATAACAAGCTATATAAAAAATAAGCTTCATAGCAAATATATGTTTTTCAACCATCACGACCACAATATCAAAACTAACAAAACTTTATATTTTCCCTTTTTATTTTCGAGTCCTAACGCACCCTATATAGTATTTTGGTCCGTACAACTAACATATATGCATCACTAGCAACCCATAAGTACAAGTTAAAAATAAATTTGAAAGACTTACAAAAATTGTTAGCCTTAAAATATGGTGACATATCGGAATTACATTAGTTTTCATTAGGCAAGAACTACAGGGACTATAACTGTTAAGATAGTATAGTGTCCCTTGTCTTGACCTATATATACCCCCTCCATACTTCCATGGAGGGGTGAGGATTCATAATTTTGTAATAAGGTGTGTGTGTTTCTCTCTCTAGAACACACACATCTTCCCTTTTTCTCTCACTAATAATATGGCTTTCTATTTGTTCAATCCTCCCCGACCTCCGGATCATTCTTTGTTAGCTAGTGATTTCTTATTCTAACAATTGGTATCAAGAGCTAACCGGGGGTGTATTGTATTCGAGTGTGTTGTGTTTGTGATTTCATTTTTTTTGAGCTCATTGGTTCGGCGTTGTTCCTTGGCTTATAAGCTTTGCGTAGTGCTTATTTTGTGCGTGGCTAAGAAAAACGCGAGGTCGAAAAGATTGTGCTATTAGTGACTCAATCGATCGAGGATTTCAGTGTGGACCGAACGAGGGACTTTGTCACTTGGATCGAACAAGTTTACTTTCCTCTTTGGATCGAACGAGTGGTTTTTCTGTTTTGATCGAACGAGTGGCTTTTTTGTTTGATCGAACGAGTTTCATTTTTGTTTGATCGAACGAGTGGCATTTCTTGTGGATCGAACAAGGACCATCGAACAAGAGACCATCGAACTAGCGACCATCGAACGAGCGGTTTTTGTTTGGATCGAACTAGCCACCGATCGAACAAGCACGATCGAACTAGCCATTCGAACGAGAGGTTCGAACGAGAGGATCGAACGAGCGGTTCGAACGAGCGGTTCGAACGAGCTGATCGAACGAGTGGAATCGAACGAGCGAAAATTTTTTGGACCGAACGAAATTTTTTTTCTAGCAATCTTGCGTGACGAAAACGGTTTCAGTAAAACGGCCATAACTTTTGATCCGTAAGTCCGTTTTAGGCCCGTGACCTCTCAAATCGAAGAGAAAAACGAGACGGATCACGCTGTAACCACCCTTTAGCTGGTTAAGGATTTTTCGAAGGCCAAAAACATCGTTTTCTATGAGAAATTGGCATTTTTCAGTTTTTTTTGGAATTTTTCGCCGCTGATTCCGAATCAAATCACTCACGGTTGTCTATTGATTTTGTAAAATCCCGTTAATTCATTTATCGGTTTAAATCATAGAATTGTAAAATCCCGTGAATGTTAATTAATATAAATGGTCTTCAAAATAAATTTTGACGCAAACCGGACAACCCAAACGTTGTTTAAATGATTACCCGAACACTAGAATCAACCCAAAGTATCACCAATCTTCATGTTTTTGATCAAAATTTAAAAAATAAAAGTGTATGTGTATGTTTGGAGATCGGACGAGCAAAGGAAAAAGAAAGAGAGAAAAGTGTGTGTGTTTTGCTTTGAAAGATCATATGAAATGCATGTTTAGGATGGCAACAAAATATATGTACCATGCATGGGACACACTAGCTAAAAATTAGCCATCTTGTTCCCTTTCTTTTGTCTAGAACTGGCCAAAGGTATCCAAGGCTCCCGGGTGTTCTCGTTTTGTGTCGGGATCACTTAAAAGCTTGTAAAACTTAACTGTAAAATATTTCCCGAAGTTATTTGAAATTTTTATTCAACTTAAAAATGTTTTTCTAACAACGTAGAGTATTTACTTGACCCATTTTCACCTTTTATTCTCCAAAAATTCATTTGGACATTAACGGACTTGTCGGGACTCGTTTTTTGGCATCTCTCGAAAATTCACGGGTCAACCACCCAGAACTTATATAGCATGTAAGTATCCTCAATTAAGGCTTATTATACACAATAAACCATGAAACGCTTCATATCTCTTAAATTCATCACTGCTAACACGATACGATATTCTAAATAACGAACAAACGCCAAATAGTCGAAGGACTAAATTAGAATATTCAAAACACAGGGCAGGGGTTACAATAACGCTCCAGATATACATAAAATATCCCTCGAAAATGTGTGAAATATATATGTTAACGCATGAAATATTACACGTTTGGTTGCTTGTTGGTATAATAATTGTTTCAGGATCGAAAATGACGGAAAGGACTAAAAACGCAAAGATATTCTGTATAATATACTAACGGTCATCAAGAGAAGGATCTAGAAGAGATGATTTAATGAAAAGAGTCAAAGTGTGGTGCACTTCCATGAAGTGCGGCGTACTTCAAAGCGGGTTAATGCAATTTATTACTAAGACCAAGTGCGGCGCACAAATTCTCAAGTGCGGCGCACTTCTCCTGCACTTACTCCAAAATCATTATGATTGCAATGATTATGCAACATTTCATTCCCCCATTTTCAGCAACTGATACCCTCACCACCACTATAAAAGGAGCATGAATTGGAGGTTCTAATCATCTCATTTCATCCCAAAATCATTCATTCCATCTTGTTAGATATGAGTAAAAGACTCGGTCACCCCATTTATTTATTGTTTATAATAGTTCGTAGTTTAATAGTTAATCGTATGTCTTTCGGTTTTATACCGGGTACGAATACCCGGTATTTTGTAAGAACTATATAAGCCTCTTCCAACTTTGGAAGAGCTTTGGAAGACGTTATTTATGTTGTATTTGTACAAGATTGGAAAACAAAAATTGTAAGTAATTCCATATGTCCACATATTGGGGGAAGATTGTTAGCCTTAAAAATATGGTGACATATCGGAATTACATTAGTTTTCATTAGGGCAAGAACTACAGGGTCGATTAATGTTAAATAGGATGTGTCCCTTTGTCTTGACCTATATATTAACCCCTCCATACTTCAATGGTGGGTTGAGGATCTAATTTTGTAATATAGGTGTGTGTGGTTTCTCTCTCTAGAACACACACATCTTCCCTTTTTCTCTCACTAATAATATGGCTTTCTATTTGTTCAATCCTCCCCGACCTCCGGATCATTCTTTGTTAGCTAGTGATTTTTATGTTAACAAAAATGGTCTTCAAAATAAATTTTGACGCAAACCGGACAACCCAAACGTTGTTTAAATGATTACCCGAACACTAGAATCAACCCAAAGTATCACCAATCTTCATGTTTTTGATCAAAATTTAAAAAATAAAAGTGTATGTGTATGTTTGGAGATCGGACGAGCAAAGGAAAAAGAAAGAGAGAAAAGTGTGTGTGTTTTGCTTTGAAAGATCATATGAAATGCATGTTTAGGATGGCAACAAAATATATGTACCATGCATGGGACACACTAGCTAAAAATTAGCCATCTTGTTCCCTTTCTTTTGTCTAGAACTGGCCAAAGGTATCCAAGGCTCCCGGGTGTTCTCGTTTTGTGTCGGGATCACTTAAAAGCTTGTAAAACTTAACTGTAAAATATTTCCCGAAGTTATTTGAAATTTTTATTCAACTTAAAAATGTTTTTCTAACAACGTAGAGTATTTACTTGACCCATTTTCACCTTTTATTCTCCAAAAATTCATTTGGACATTAACGGACTTGTCGGGACTCGTTTTTTGGCATCTCTCGAAAATTCACGGGTCAACCACCCAGAACTTATATAGCATGTAAGTATCCTCAATTAAGGCTTATTATACACAATAAACCATGAAACGCTTCATATCTCTTAAATTCATCACTGCTAACACGATACGATATTCTAAATAACGAACAAACGCCAAATAGTCGAAGGACTAAATTAGAATATTCAAAACACAGGGCAGGGGTTACAATAACGCTCCAGATATACATAAAATATCCCTCGAAAATGTGTGAAATATATATGTTAACGCATGAAATATTACACGTTTGGTTGCTTGTTGGTATAATAATTGTTTCAGGATCGAAAATGACGGAAAGGACTAAAAACGCAAAGATATTCTGTATAATATACTAACGGTCATCAAGAGAAGGATCTAGAAGAGATGATTTAATGAAAAGAGTCAAAGTGTGGTGCACTTCCATGAAGTGCGGCGTACTTCAAAGCGGGTTAATGCAATTTATTACTAAGACCAAGTGCGGCGCACAAATTCTCAAGTGCGGCGCACTTCTCCTGCACTTACTCCAAAATCATTATGATTGCAATGATTATGCAACATTTCATTCCCCCATTTTCAGCAACTGATACCCTCACCACCACTATAAAAGGAGCATGAATTGGAGGTTCTAATCATCTCATTTCATCCCAAAATCATTCATTCCATCTTGTTAGATATGAGTAAAAGACTCGGTCACCCCATTTATTTATTGTTTATAATAGTTCGTAGTTTAATAGTTAATCGTATGTCTTTCGGTTTTATACCGGGTACGAATACCCGGTATTTTGTAAGAACTATATAAGCCTCTTCCAACTTTGGAAGAGACAAGCTAGTCATAATCATTTTCCATTTAAACACATACATTTCTCTCTCTAGAAATCCTCTCTATGTGTTTCTCTCTCTAGAAACTAGCCCAATCACAAGAATCATCACCGTGTTATGAAATAAACGATCCTACAATTGGTACCAGAGCCTAGTTGGATTCGTGATTGATTCGTGTGGTTAATACAAGATCAAATTCGTGGCTTATTTTTGGTGAAAAATACTCACGGCT
>BQNB010075757.1:0-21878 GCA_026074375.1 Tanacetum coccineum | reverse complement strand
ACTTATTAAAACTAGTTTAATAGATTCTTCTAGAAGAAAATATTTCTTATCACCAATAAGGAAAGATTTTATAAATTTAGGAAGATTTGAAAAGAATGTTTCCAGTTATGGTTAATCTTATTTTGTCTTACATGATTAATATAACTACTTATAATTAATCATGTGTTAGCTTAAATCATTTGATTAAAAAATATTTATGCAAATGATAATATTTTTCTTTGATCATTAACTATGTTAAATAATGCATATTCATACTTTAAGTGATTTGTCGGCGTCAAGTAAACTTTCGACTAAATAACTTGTTTACGTAAACTTTTACGTAGTATGACATTATATTTGTTATTATCAAAACATGAAGATCATTAAATATAAATATCGTTTTTGCGCGAATATTTGTATTAACAGTTTGGTTCATGAATTTGAAATTTCGGAAGTTTAAATTCTAGGAAATTAAGATTCTTGAGAATTTAAAATACCTACGCTTAGTTGACAGAAATTTGTAATATTTGAAATATGTCGTTATGTTTATTATTGCAATTTTTTAGGGAGTGACGGATAGGGGTGTCAAAAAAACCTAACCCAACCCCGATTAAGCCTATTTGGGTCTGTTTACACAGGTAACAAAATTTATTTGGGTCAACCAGAGTAACCCGAATAGTAAATAGGGTCGGGTATCGGGTTAATTTTTTTGATAATTCGATTTCGGGTCGACCCGATTGACCCGAATAAAAATCTTTCTTAATATAAATTTTAAAAATTTTCTATTTAAACGATGATAAAAAACAATTTTATTACGTTTTACTCATATTCTGGTTGACCCGAATCCGAACGGACCCGACCCGAGTTGGCCCGAACCTGAACGGACCCGACCCGAATTGACACGAACCCTCCTAACCAGAATTCAAATATGGTCGGTTTCAGGTATGAAATTTTTAACCTTGACTCGACCTTGACCGGACCCGAACGTGGCCGACCCGACCCGACTAAAGTGCCGGATATCCTTTGATTTAAAAAAACAACAAACCAAGAACAAAAACAACTAGAAAAAAGTTTATAAAAAAATAATTTCAAGTAAATGAAAATTCCTCACTTTTTGAAGCCATTTTAATTCCCCTAATTTTGACAATTCATGGAATTATAAATTCTCTCATTTGTGTTACCAAACACAATATTTAAGGGAAATTAAAATGCAAATGCCATGAATTTCTCCCAATATACCCCAACCATTTCACTGAATATTTTTATGCGTTATTTAATACATTTTAAAAATTATTATTTGAGTTGAATTAACATATGTTACAACATTTGTGAATTACATTTTGATTATTTTATAAGGATCATTTAGTGACACTTGAAGTGGAGGAAGTTCTTGAGGTTTAAGTTTTATCAGAATGACAAAACAAAGTTTAGGTGGTGGTGCAACATGGGTTGGTGTTGGAGACTCACTTAGTGATGATAAAGAGGTGTAGTGTGTGCTTTTGCTAGAGATTGTTTTTGATGGAGCTTGTGGTGGTGAGAGTGATTTCTTTCTAGGAGGTGGTGAAGGTGTTCTCTTATTTGGTTGTTCTTCACTTGAGAATGTGAGGTTGACATAGTTTGGATACTTGACACTCATTCTTGCGGTTTTTCTTTTGAAGTTTGGTGAATTTGTTTTGGATGAACTGGTCATAGCTATGAGTTAAGCAAGGTTGTATGTGAGAAATGTGGTAAAAATGTGAAGAGAATGGTGTTTGAGGGTTATGATTATAAAGAGAAAGTGGTGATAGGAATTGTATAATGGTTCTTGGATTATATGGAGAACATGTTATATCCTAAGGTTTAAGATCCCACATAGTATCATATAGCATGATTATAAGATAAAGTAGAAAAAGTTAAAAATCAAGAAAATTTAAATTTTTGGCGCCTGGCCTGGATGAGCCACGGATCCACCAAAGATAACTTTATCTCGTCTATCCCTAAAGAAGTACATCCTCCTGACGATGAAGTAGGCAAGGTTGAAGGATTGTTTATTTTTTAAGCAATACAGCATCAAAGCAATAATCGCTTGAGTGTGGTCTCTATTTCCTATGGCGGAATAAACTTTTTCCCTAATGACTAGTTCACAAGGCCTAAGGTGATCAAAGAGCTCATTTGTTTCGATTTGGTTTGGAAATTTATAGATGGTGTTTCCCTCTTTGTTTATCTTTTTATGAATGGTTCTTCTATGGATTAGGTTACGAATATCATCAAGAGAAGGAAGACATGAGTTGTAAGGTTCAATTTGCTCTAGGGTTTTCTCAAGTTCATCAAGACCTCATGCATCGGAGTAGATACAAATGCCTTGATTAGGGAGATGAGTAAGCTTAGCAAATTGAGCAAAGGAGAGGTTGAAGTGATGATTGTTGATAACGAATTGGATTGAGAAATGGTTGTTGGAGTCTCTTTCAAGCTTAAGAGTTTTGTAAAACTCAAAGATGAACCTAGGACAAATTTGCTCATCTAGAGATAACAAGCAATTAAAACCTATGGCGGTAAACTTGGCCACTGAGTCATCACTAAGGTCATTATAGAAGGATGGGTCAATGGTTCTCCCTTCATGAACATATCTACTTTCTAAGGCCCTATAGATATCCCTAAGTGAATTGGACATGTTGGGAACATTGTAGATTTTTAGAGCATAAGAACGGGTTTCTTGTAGTCTTGTTGGTATTCGCTTGGCATTTTGGTACCTATGTAATTTATAGTGATTTCAATGAGAAATTATTATAAATGGCAATGACTCAATAAGTGAAAACTATAATGTAAGTGTGTTTATATGAACTTGATGTGGATGTGCGGTTTGCTTGACTCTAACAAAATGAAAATAGTGATGATAATAACAATAAGCAAACCTTGATGCACAACCTTATTTTTAATATTGCTCTAAATGAATTGAATTCGATAATGCTTATTATGATTTAAGCATTTCGTTTATTACACATTCAAGAGTCTTAATGCATGAAGAAAATTTTTTTGCGTTTGTATTTAAAATGTAGTTAGACAAACCCTTGTTTTGAAAAAGTTCTGAAGTTAAAATCATAACTTTGGGAGTTTTTGTCGAAAATTGTTATTGGCGAATCGCTTTCAATTATGCTTTTTTGAGTATCAAAGTAGTTGTACATTGTTATATTTAGTTCTGATTGTCTGAAATAAACATGAAAAATTTTGAAAGCCCCAAATTATGTGTTTGTTCAAAATCAAAAAACCTAGTATGAATTTAAATAGAATAGTGAAATCACTTTACACATAGTTGTTACAAGATTTGATGAATTTGTTAAAGATTCTTGTAGATTAGTTGCTCCATATTGTCGATTAGATTATGTTTGTTTTGAGGGTTTGGTGTATGGTTCGTTAAGTGTGTTAGTGTTAAATTGCTTGTTGTGGTTCCCAATTTGTTTTAAATCAAGTTATTTACCACGATCTATGACACAGGATCCACTAAATAACGCTATGGATCTCCTTTATGGTGGATCAGTGAGTCTGCAAGTCTCCACAATTCGAACAGAGTTGATTTTTGAGCAAATTGATATACGGTGTTGTGTTTTTGGCAATTGAAATGTGTTATACATACTATTGAGGGTATGTGATATAATTTTCGTAGTCGGACGACTCCAAGTTTTGAGAGGTTAACGGTGCAACTGGTCGTGAATTTCCGATGGGAATTTTCACAATAGTCAATCCAAACTAGGAGGTGTGTTATCTTTTAGCATAAGTTTGAAGTACTAATATACACAATCATTTATGAACATTTAGATTAACACAAAGCTCGTCATCACAAGTGTGAGTTGCATATTCGATGATGTTCATTTCGTCCCTTTTCAATCGATACGTAACTTTCATGTATTGGACCATACATGTAGATTGAAGATATCTATGGACATTTATTGATATTTTCATTATCAGTTAAAAATTCTAATCTCGATTATGTTCACGATCGGAAGTTTTGTAATTGGAACTTGTAATGAGAATTAAGCATCTTTGAATGATTGAATAATAACTTCATTTGAGTTTCGTTAGCTTATTTTTTTAGGGATGATGAAGGATCACTATCCATGACAAGTTCCATCATTCCTAATCTAATCTTAAATAATTAAATACTTCACGTTTTAAAGGCTTAGTAAATATATCGGCTATATTATCTTCGGATGCAACTTTCTCGATAGAAATATTGCCCTTTTAAACGTTATCGCATAGAAAGTGGTGACGGATTTCTATATGTTTGTAGTTCTAGAGGTGTTGTACTGGGGTTTTTATATAAGTCGGTTGCTCCTTTATTGTCGAGCATAATAGGATGATTGTCGAGGTGCGTATGCCGTAGTCGATGAGAGCTTGTTTCATCCATAGTGCTTGTTGACATGCCTTTCCGGTGGAGACATATTCGGCTTCGGTCGTGGAGATAGCAAGGGCACCATTTGTTCTTACGAGGCAAGATGTTTAAACAACTCCCATGAATGTACAAATGCCACTAGTGCTTTTGCTCGATTCAACGTAATCGCTTGCGTGGTTAGAGTCGGCATAAACTACATTTTCTATTCTGGTTCCTTTCGGATACCATAATCCTAAGTGACTAGTTCCTCTATGCGCTTTACGGATTCTAAATGGGTTGACTTAGGATTCTCTTGGAATATGAGGCACATAAAGCAACACTAAAACATATATCGGGCGACTTGCAGTTAAATAAGTTAAACTACCAATCATACCTTGATATTTAGAGCTATCCACGGAGGCGGCTTCATCGTCCTTGGTGAGCTTGATCTCTGTTGACATCAGAGTCTTGGTTGGTTTGGAATCTTCCAATCCAAACTTCTTTAACATCTCCTTGATGTACTTGGATTGATTGAAAAATATTCCGTCTTCCATTTGTTTGATTTGAAGACCCAAGAAGAAGTTCAACTCGCCCATCATACTCATCTCAAACTCGTCGTGCATGATTTTCGCAAAATCATCACACAAGTTTTGACTCGTGAAACCAAATATAATGTTGTCGACATATATTTGAACAATGATAAGGTGTGACTTTGATTTCTTAGTAAAAAGTGTGTTATCGACCATTCCCATTGAATACTCGTGTTTTATCAAAAATGCTTTTAGTCTATCATACCAAGCTTTGGGAGCTTGCTTAAGAGGGGGGGGGGGGGGGGGGGGGGGGGGGGGGGGGGTGGGGGGGGGGGGGGAGGGGGGGGGGGGGGGGGGGGGGGGGGGGAGGGGGGGGGGGGGGGGGGGGGGGTGGGGGGGTAGCTGGGGGGGGGGGGGGGGGGAGGGAAGGGGGAGGGGGGGGGGGGGGGGGTCCATATAAAGCCTTTTTAAGTTTATAAACATAATTTGGTTTTTGAAAATCAATGAACCCGGAGGTTGAGCAACATAAACCTTTGTTTATAAAACCGTTTAGAAAAGCACTTTTTACATCCATTTGATATAATTTAAAATCATTTGCACAAGCAATAGCAAGAAGTATTCTAATTGACTCTAGCCTAGCTACCAGAGCATATGTTTCATCGTAATCTATACCTTCTTGTTGATTATAACCTTGTGCTACCAATCTAGCCTTGTTTCTAGATACAATACCATTTTCATCTAATTTGTTTCTAAAGACCCATTTTGTTCCTATGACGGATTGACTTATAGGTAAAGGGACTAATTCCCAAACGTCATTAGCTATGAATTGATTTAGTTCTTCTTGCATAGCTACAACCCAACTTTCATCTTTTAATGCTTCATTGACATTTTTGGGTTCTATATACGATATAAACAAAAGAAATTACTAGGATTTCTGGCTTGGAATCTTAAGGTCTTTTGTTTTAAGTATTTCCTATGGACTTGATCTAGTGGATGATTTTGAATCCTTAATGTTAACGGATTCTTCAACTTCTATCGGAATCATCTTCTTCATTATTAGTATTTACTATTTTGGTATTATTTCTAATGGCTTCTTCTTCACCAACATCATCATCAACCAATGGTGATAATTTGGTAGGAGGAGGACTTCATCGAATGTCACGTTGAGTGATTCTTTGACTTTCATTGTGTGTTTATTTAATACCACATATATGCTTGATATTTTAGATATCCTAGATAACACCTTCATATGACTTTGGGTCAAACTTGGTTATATGGTCTTTAGTATTCAAGATGAAGCACTTGCTTCCAAATACTTTAAAATATTCCAAAGAAGGTTTTCTACCTCTAAATATTTCATAAGGAATTTTTCCTAGTATTGGTCGAATTAATATTCTATTTAATATACAAGTTAACGTATCAACGACATTACACCAAAACTTTTGTGGAATGAATTGTTCATTAAGCATGGTCCTAATCTCTTGTAAGGTCCTATTCTTTCTTTCTTACTCCCCATTTGATTGTGGAGTACGTGGAGCCGAGAAGTTATGAGTAATGCCTAGTGAATCACGAATAAGGCTTCTGATTTGTACTTCATAGTTAAAATTCTCGACCATTATACACGTTCTAATGGCTATTATAGTATTACTATGTTGGGTTTTGATTTTCTACTTAATATTTCAAATTTCTCAAAGCTTTTAATTTATAGTCTTTTAGAAATTATGTTCACATGTATACCTAGAATAACATTATCTACTACAACTAAGGGTGTATAAATTACCTCCATAGCTTTTAATTGCCGATGGACTAAATAAGTCCATGTGTAATAGTTCTAAACATCTTTTAGTGGAAACCATATTTTTATCTTTATGACTTGTATGAGATTGCTTCCCATTTTTACAAGCATCAATTTTTTTTTATCATATTTAAGTTTAGGTAAGTTTCTAACTAATTCTTTAGATGACAACGATTGAATTAAACGCATATTTGCGTGACCAAGTCTTCTATGCCATAAGGTAGAGTTATCCACTACTGTGGAGAGACATAATTTGTCTTGAGACTTATTTCCTAATTTCGTTAGTCAAACCATTTTTCCTAATCTCGTTTCCTATAATTTTACCATCATTTAAATGTTTTAACTACCATCTTCGATGAATAAATTACTTTGACACTCATTGTCACAAATTTGACCGACCCAAGTAAATTGAATGCTAAGGATATCTACTATGTATATACCATTAGATATAGTGAGAGAGTCATTAGAGATAGTATCTTTGCCTACGATCTTTCCTTTTAAGTTATTTCCAAAAACAACATTACCTCTGTCGTATGCTTTGTAGGTAGAGAATAAACTCTTGTTATCGGTCATATGTTTGGAGCAACCACTATCTTTGATCCACTCATCCAGTTCCAAGAATGTTCTCAAGCATACCTATTTCAACAAAAACAAATTCAAGCGTTTGGTCCCCAATATCTCATGGGTCCGAAAATATTAGTGTTGTACATCCCTTGCATTTATTGCAATTGATTGGGATATTGAAATGGGATACAATTTCCCATATGTAAAAAGCCTTGATTTTATTGGTTGTTCCAATTCATAGAATAGTAGTTTAGATGAATTGGTTGTCTAGAGTTTCTCCTAGATTAAGGTGTATTGTATCTTGGTTAAGAAGAGATGTTTCTTCTAGGTGGAGGTGTTTTCGGTCTAGACTCGGTTTTGGCATAACCAGACCACTTTTGAGTGATAGTTTTAAAGACGATCTCTTTGACTCGTCAATGCTATTATGTATTAGTTTCTTCCTCGTAATAACAAAATCCAATCTAGAAGACAAGGGTGGAATACAAATGTGTTTTGTCCCTTTTTTGTCATCTTTGCGACTCACGGATCCAGGTAAGGTGGATCCGTGCCCCTTTATGGTGGATCCGTCCATCCCTTTTTCAGCAGACGATCCAACGAAACTCATGGTTTTAGTTCCGCTTGTTGACGCTTTATCGCTATCCAATCCTAGACCAATTTTGCATCTAGGTGACTCTTGATTGTTTAACATTTCTCTTAGTGAATTAGCACTTTTATCAAATTTAACAAATTTAACTTGAGTTTCTTTAAGTTTGGCGTTTTCCAATTTAAGTTCATCATATGACTTACACGCAATCTCAATTTCTTTACTTCTCTCAAGTTTCTTAATTTTCTCGTTCAATTCTAAAATTTCTTTTTCTAAAAGATCTCTTTTAATTTTCAAAATTTTATTCTTGTTAATGATTTTAAAGCTAATTTCACATAAGCTATCATATTCAATTTTCATATTATAATTGTCAAGAGAAGATGCATTATCACTATAGCAAGAAGAGTTAAGAGTTACCTCATTTGACGATTGATCCATGAGACAAGTTTCGTCGTTGGTTTTGTCTTCGACGTCATTCTCGCTATCGCTCCAAGAGCCTCCAATAAAGGCCTTTTGATCTTTGTTGCGAGATGGTTTTGGACAATCGCCAATGAGATGATTTGGATCACCGCATTGGACAATCGCCAATGAGATGATTTGGATCACCGCATCTAAAACATTTTCGTTCACTCTTTCCTTTCTTCTCATCTCTTTGTCGGAATGACTTCTTTTCTTCTCTTGGTTGCCGAACAAATTTACCATTTCTTCTAAAGAACTTTTTAAAGTTCCTTACGACCATAGCATATTTTTCGTCGTCGCTTCCGGATATCGAAGTTTCATCAATGTTTATTATTGCAATTTTTTTAGGAGTGACGGATAGGGGTGTCAAAAAAACCTAACCCAACCCCGATTAAGCCTATTCGGGTCTGTTTACGCAGATAAAAATTTTTATTTGGGTCAACCTGAGTAACCCGAATAGTAAATAGGGTCGGGTATCAGGTTAATTTTTTTTGATAACTCGGTTTCGGGTCGACCCGATTGACCCGAATACAAATCTTTCTTAATATAAATTTTATAAATTTTCTATTTAAACGATGATAAAAAAAACAATTTTATCACGTTTTACTCATATTCGGGTTGACCCGAATCCGAACGGACCGACCCGAGTTGACCCGAACCCGAACGGACCCGACTTGAATTGACACGAACCCTCCTAACCCGAATTCAAATATGGTCGATTTCGGGTATGAAATTTGTAACCTTGACGCGACCTTGACCGGACCCAAACGTGGCCGACCCGACCCGACTAAAGTGTCGGATATCCTTTGATTTAAAAAAACAACAAACCAAGAACAAAAACAACTAGAAAAAAGTTTATAAAAAAAATATTTTCAAGTAAATGAAAATTCCTCACTTTTTGAAGCCATTATAATTCCCCTAATTTTGACAATTCATGGAATTATAAATTCTCTAATTTGTATTACCAAACACAATATTTAAGGGAAATTAAAATGCAAATGCCATGAATTTCTTCCGATATACCCCAACCATTTCACTGAATATGTTTATGCGTTATTTAATACATTTTAAAAATTATTATTTGAGTTGAATTAACATATGTTACAACATTTGTGAATTACATTTTGATTATTTTACGTTGTAAATATATGTTAAAAAAATATTTAACTAAAATATCAACTATAATTATTTGCCGCAATAAAATATCATTGCACGGGTAATCGTTTAGTTTTTCTAAAAACTCTTTTTTAGACAAAAAGTAATTTTAAAAACATATTAATAAAAATGAGGAATGCTACACCCACACCATTTATACAAAAATGACATGTGCCAATAGGATTGTATTAAGTTTTCTCTTTCTTGATTTCACTCCCAATAATTAAGTTACACATGTGTATGTAAAATTCTTTTTGTATAAATGATGTGGGTGTAGCATTCCTCGATAAAAATAGGGTTAAGTCCATGAATAGGTAACCTACTTACAAAAAACTCCACTTTTAGGTAACGTACTTTGTATATTACCATTCAGACCCATCAAACTTTTAAATGTTGTTCAATATAGGCAATAACGGGCAAATTTTGGAAGGGATACCGGTTGATACCGACACATCATCATTTTAACTAAATATTTTTTTATTCTAACACTTGTATCTTCATATTGTCAGTTTACTATCAGACACTTCATATTCTAGCTCTCCCTACCATGGAAGCCTTCAGCTTATTCCGCTACTGGAAAACCAACACCACTTCCAACAACGATGACGTCACTACCACCCACACCTCCACCACCAAGGTCCTTTTTTTGAAAACGATAACAACGAATACGGTCCTTTTTTCGAACCTAGAGTTCACTTTGCCTAACGAAACAAATGGCAAAAGTGAAACGACAGTAATCGACGTCGTTTCAGATGAGGAAGATGTCAAGTTTAGACTAATGTCAAACTCAAGCGGTGATAGTGTTGAAAGTGCAGGTGATGTTAATGTCTCGGTGTCACCTTCTAAATGGCACCATATTTCTCGATGATAGTGTGTGGGTGTTTGGATGCGGGTCTTGTAAGTGGTCATGTGATATAAACTGAGTTGCACACCAACTGTTTGATAAAATGTATGTTTCACTAGTGCTGTAAATTGATCATGTTAATTAGTGGAGACCATAGAGAGTTGTTGCTGCTCATATCAGTGAACTTATTATGTGCTAATAAAAATGTTTATTTTTCAATTATTGTGTTTGAATCAGTGATATTCAATTTGTTTTGTATAAAAAGTTTTGGATTTTTTTGTTTTATTTTAATTGTGAGAAGTGGACCTGTAATGCTGATGTAGCACTCAAAGAGGTAATATTGCATATTCTAACAAGTCATAACAAGTTTGATGAGTCTGAATGGTAATATACAAAGTACGTTACCTAAAAGTGCAGTTTTTTGTAAGTAGGTTACCTATTCATGAATTTAACCCATAAAAATACTCCATGTTTTTAAGTTTGACCTAGCTATTTGACCCAAAGCCAAAGCCCTAACTTAACAAACTGCAGAACCCATAAACCCTTTCTTCCTTCCTTCCTTTTGTTCTTCTGCAACCTCGCCGCCAATTTCAAGGTATCATTTTTTTTATAAAATTTATATTGTTATTGTTATGTTACTACTCTCCCCAATTTATATGTTATAAAACTGATTATATATACAAATACAATCACACTTTTAGGGTTTAGGTTAAAGAACAAGAAAATATGATACGAGGAGGCAAAAGCTTCGTTTCATCCCCGCCCGCTTTCTCGAACGACGCCGCTAGTCTCCTCGTCTGCACCGCTAACTCCGTCTCCGTTTTCAGTACCGCTACCGGCCTGCAGGTTGTTCCTTAGTCCACATTTTGTAAACTTACGCTCCGTAGTTTATAATTTATAAACTCTTGGCTGTTTTGGATACAGGTAGCGGAATTGGAAGGGCACACGGCGCTTGTGACGTCTGTTATAGTTGTACCGGCGAGTAGGGTTTTGTCTAATTGTTGGACTACTTCGCTTGATGGTACTATTAAGTATTGGGATTTTTCTGTGCCTGAGTTGATTAAGTCTATTGACGTTCACTTTCCGGTTTATTCTATGGTAATTTCTTACCTTTCTTGGTTTTTTTTATTGTTCAAGTGTTTAGTCGAATAATAGTACACTTATAATAGTTGAAGCCATTGTTTGTGATAGATTAAGACGATAGTAGCTTCTTTTGTTGAGGTTGATACTTGATACCCGGACACTTTGTGTTAGCTTATTTAAATTTTGATAAGCTTGTCCACTTGAGCTTATCAGCTATAAAGCTCATAAGCTCAAGTAGATAAGATTATAAGCCCAAAAAATTGAGCTTACCAAAATTTTAATAAGCTCATAAGCCCAACTCCTACGCTCAAGTAGATAAGATTATAAAAAACATTACAAGGAGTTGAGGCTTATGATAATCACATGAACAAGGAATAACGCTCATAAGCCCAACTCCTAAGCCCAACTCCTACGCTCAAGTAGTTGTAATGTTTTCAATAAGCTCATAAGCTCAAGTAGATAAGATTATCATGTTAAGCGTTTTGTCAAATAATTGTACACATATAATAGTTGAAGCCATCATTTGTGATAGATTAAGATGATAGTCGCTTCTTTTGTTGAGGTTGATACTTGATACATGGACACTTTGTGTTAGCTTATTTGATGGGCTTTTGAGCTTATTTAAATTTGGATAAGCTTATAAGCTCAGTTTTTGGGCTTATAAGCTTATGAACTTTACAAGCTCATAAGCTCAACTAGATAAGCTTATAAGCCTAAAAAGTTGAGCTTATCAGCTTTTCAATAACTCATAAGCCCACAAAATAAGCAAAGGCAGACACCCCCTGATATAATGTTTACTAGCGCCTAGGCTTAAGTCATAGTTTAGCAGTCGTCCTGTAAGATAGTAGGCGGTCCTATGTGTCATACACATTGTATGGTAAGTGGCCTTATAGTTGTTCCTCTTAGGAAAAAGATCCCATGGGGCTTGGTCACTATACGGATTATTGTCACGGTTTTCTTATAATACAGTTGCTGTCGTTGGTTATAGTCTTATCATTGTTTGTGATAAATTAAGATATAGTAGCTCCTTCTGTTGAGGTTGATACTTGATACGTGGACGCTAATAGAATGTATACTATCGCCTCATACTTTAGCAGTTGTATGGTAAGTGGTGTTTGAGTTCTATTTAGTAAAAAGAACCGACATGTCTTGGTCGTAAGGAGAGACATACCGATTATTGCCACGGTTATCTCAATCTTGTGTTCTAACGGGATTTTGTAGGAGTCTGAATATTAGAACATGATCATTCAGTTTAGTGCTTGATAAGGTTGTTTATTTTCTAAATGCTAATATTTTAAAATTCATACTTGTTACTCATGTAATGAAAAATGTAACCTATTTCAACTGTAACTGTAGGTGATTCCATCCTATCATGCTCAGAAGCCGGAGAATACTGAAAATCCGACTGATATTTATGCTTATATCTCTGTGCAAGATACCAAAAACAAACAGAGCAAGCCAAACAAAGATCTAGCTGGGCAGATTCTGAAGTGTAATTTGACCAAGTCTCGCCTTGTTCGAGGAGTCATATTGTCAGAGGTGTGTACCTTACTATCAATATGCCTTAATCAGTTCAAAGTTGTGTACGTTTTTTTGATATAAGGTGTGTATGTTTTTGATATATCACAGACTAAAAAACCAGAGAACATAACCATCTCTTCAAATGGAAAGTACTTTGGCATATGTGAAAAACGTAAGCTTCGTATATGGGAAGTACCTTCAAAAGATCTGAAAAACGTTAGTCATCGGAAGCTAAAACTCTTGCACACCAAAAAGCTGTCATGTTTTGCTTTTCATCCAACCGAGAGGATTGTAGCAGCTGGTGATGTCACAGGGAGAATTATGATTTGGAGAGGTTTTGGTGATCGAACATTTGCTGGTGACAGTGGAAAACTGATGAAGGACGAGGACGAAAAACCTGGTGTCAAAGGTGACGGTGATGCTGATTCTGGTACCACTTGGCACTGGCATTCTGCAGAAGTGAAGTGCTTGTTCTTTTCGTCAGATGGAGCTTATCTGTATTCTGGTAAGCTTTTGGATTTTGCCTTGTAGATTTTTCTAATGGTTAGATTCTTATTTTAGAATATAACCTGTTGTATCTATCCATGCTTGTAGCTGGAAAAGAAGGAGTCCTTGTAGTATGGCAGCTTGATACCGGCAAGAAGAAGTTCTTACCGAGAATTGGGACCCCACTTCTTAGTTTTGTGAACTCTAATTCTAAAGTCTCAAAGCTTACCGGATTATATAGAGAGATTGGGACCTGATTTCCACTTTCTTCGTTTAGTTTTTTGGAGGTGACACTCTCCCGCTCCTGTCACGTTTCATCTGTAGTAAGAATATAACCCTTTTTCCTGCTTAGAAAGTAGGTGAAACAAAACTAGTAATCTTCAACTGAAACTATGACTTACTGAAAATGTTCCTTCCGAAAATGATCCGAGCGTAACATTCTGATTTGCGGTTTGATAGCCTGTTGTTTGGGGTGTTTGGTGCGTATTGGTCTATGCAGAAGGGGATTCCTATGCCACCGGGTCGCATGTGGCTATTCGGTGAAGGCCGACAGCAATATGCAGATGATCGAATATCCAACTTCTTAAAAACATGCCATCAATGGAAACATCTTACAGTCAATTTCTCCTGGGATCACAGAGTATCTTAGCCGTTCAACAAGTTTTTCTGTATTCCTTTCGTTTTAAAAAAACAAGTTAAAAGATTTACAAGCTTCTTTATTTATTCTGTTTAACCAGGACTACCTTCCCCCCGTTCCCAAGGGCATTTAGAGGCTAGCCAGTAGGATTTTTTTGCATTTGACCCATGACTGCTGGTTTTGGTTGCTGTTACGTCAGTAAAAATCAGAAGATACTTATAATATTGTGCATTTTCAGTGTCTAAACAGCTTGTTTGATAATGAATCGCGAGATTTCAAGTAGGAATTTACAAGCTCATTTTTTTCTGTTTAACCAGCTTCCTTCCCCCGTCCCAGAGGCATTTAGAGGCGCATGTATGGATTTTGCATTTGACCATACTGCTGGTTTGGTTGCTGTTCGCACAGAGAACTATTGTATTCAGTTCTACAGCTTGTTTGATGATCGCGAGATTTCAGAGGTACACAAGCTATAATCCCATGTTCACAACTGGCACTTTCTGCACCCTAGTCACTTTTTTATTTAAAGTGCCAAATGTTTTTAAAACCAAAACTCCCCACATTGTTTAGAGGATTGCAACTTGTATGCCGAAGTGTCTTGTCTTTAAGCATAACTGCCTTGGAGTTCATGCTCTAATTGACTCAGACACAAGACCCTCTTCTGAGGAAAATCTGTTACTAGAGATTTCAACTGTTTTTGAGTCTTTTAATAAAATCTGAACTTCTCACTTGTTAATTGTCTTATAAATTTTTCATTAATATGTAATCATAGTTTTGTTTAATATATATTCAAGGTCTATGAAAGAAATCGATGTTTTATTGCCACAAATTATTCATAGTAGGCTAGTAGCTGAAAAAAAAATTCGTTCTCTGATTGCAGGTTCAGGTCTGCGAAAGAAATCATCAACCAAGTGACGATGTCACGGTATACCATCTCTCTTTTTTCCTAAGAAGTTATTTGATTTATGTTTTCTAACAACAGATTGAAATTTGACTTGGAAGCTCAATATTCTCTTTGTTAATATTTAGTTTGTTAGTTTGGTTGTGAAAGAAATATTTATTATTGGCATTGACTAGCGAAATTATACTTTCTGATATTTGTCTGTTTCATAAATCTCCACTTTGGACAGCTTAAGTGGCCGCCTGGACGTTAAACACCTCCTCCCTCCGTTTGCTAGTTAAGGTCACTTAATAGTTAATAGGCTACCTAGGTTTTAAGCATCCTCTGCCTTTTAGATTAGCAACCAATGAGTTTTTCTATACTTATGTTCCTGAACTCAGTTCCTGCTTTGATTAGAGAAGTAATTGTATAAACTCTAGTCCTCATATGTCTACATAATCTAAAGATAATTATTCTGTACTCGAAATGAACTTATAGTTTTGCTCAAATGGCTGCTTAATCTCGCTGGTCGTCGCTTAGGTGATTACATTGCTAGAAGGTTATTCAAATGTGTAGCTCTGCATAACAATGACGAGGGGGGCCTAATTCAGCATTTTGTTTGGTTCAATATTTTTTCGAGTCTTGCAAGCACACTGTCACTGAAGCGACTCAATGAATAGGGCTGGTATGGCAAGTGTTATTCACTGAAGTGTATTTAAGTAGTAAGACCTGTTGATCAAGCATTGTCAGCTAGTATCTATGTTACTGATAGGGTATATCCAGCTAAACCTAAAACTCACCATATTCTAGTCACTCATTACACATATAGCTTCAGTGTTTACTTCATTAATGGACTGACAATCAGTATTTCTCTTTATTTGGTTCTTGTATCTTTGAGCGTGCCACACTAGTTTCTGCACGTATAGTGTTTGTGTTATGCAACTCATGATCTTCATGATTGCAGATGATTTTAAATTTAGTTGCACTTTCATTGGAGGGCTCTGTGATGTGTACTGTTGAAACCAGACTAGCTGAAGAAGGAATAGGGGGCTTTGTAACACTCAAGTTTTGGGAGCGTGGGTCACAAAACAATGATTTTAGCTTGTCAACTGTTATATATGAGCCACACAGGTAGTTCCTTTTTTCTTGCTTAAAATCTTTTAGCTGCTAGATCTATGACCAAAAACGTGTTCCCGAAGCGGATGTAACTCATATAGTCTTATGTTTTTTCTACAGTGATGCTGGTGTTTCTGCAATTGCTTTCCATCCTACCTGTGGTATGGCTGTCAGCGCTTCTTATGGTGGTGACTTCAAGGTAAGATATCACCTTTTTTTTCTGTTTTCTGAAAATGCATATGTATAATTCGTATGATATTGTAGGTATGGGTCAGCAATCGCGGAAGTCAGCAGAATGAGAAATCGTCTCAAAGGGCTAGGTGGGCATGCCATGCTGTTGGTTCATACAGGAAGAAACCTATGACAGCTGCTGCATTTTCTGCAGATGGTTCTGTATTGGCCGTTGCTGCCGAAACTTTTATCACATTGTGGGATCCAGAGAAAAATGTTCTTTTGGCTGTAATCGGGTCTGCTCGTGAGGTGGGTCCTCTAGTTATGTTATGCTGTTTTCAGTCAAAAAGGAACATGATTTTTCTTGTACCCTTACAGCTTATAGTTGGTGTTTGAATTGCAACACTCTTTTATTTTATCAGCTTATTTATTAATCCATCTTTTACATTATGTTCCATTGTTTTGCAGTCGATTGTAAATCTTTCGTTTATCGGAGAGTCCAATTATCTTGTATCTGCATCCCGAGGTTCAAATCCACAACTCTCAGTTTGGAGTATGTCAACACTGTCAGTTTTCTGGTCATACAAGCTTGACACAGAAGGTCAGTTTGCTGGCCCATTTTAAGATATTTTTTTAGGCTAGCTAACACCAACCAGTAATCAGTAATATGCTTCTTTTTACAAATTAGCTTCATTTTATTTAGGCTACTCTCTTGATGTTTTCATTATACTTAACCACTTAATTTTGTACATCATATGCAGCTATGGCATGTTCAGGAAAAGATTCCCTTTTAGCCGTCCTTGTCGTTTTTCCAGACTCATCTAAACCTGAGCTTGATGGGGCCGCAGTACACAATGGCAGTGGTGCTATTCTGCTATTTAATGCCGGGGATCCTGTTCCTATTGCTTCATGGTTTGTGACAAAGGTAAAAGTTGCATATCTTGCATTCCCCAAGTACTCATTCAATCAGTTCTTTTAATCTCATGATAGCAAAGCTTACTCTATTAAATTGAGATTATAATCTCTGTTTATATTTATTTTGCTACTGTGCAGGCAATCGGAGGGGGGATTGCATTTATTAAAAGTAGTAGATCCATAGATGATAGTATGGATATGGATGATAATCCAGACACAACTTTGCTGGCGTATGTAAATGGTGATCATGAGTATGCTCTCTTCAACCCACATGGCAAAGAGATTCTGGAACGGAAAATTAGGCCCACAGACCGTGTTTCGGGCTTGGAAGGGACAGGTATGACAAAGGATCGCTTTTATGTAGGGCTATGTACTAATATGACTATTCAAGTATGGCCTATTACCAAATATACCTTTCTCTTGTTTGTCCCGAAATAAGCCAACGTTTAGCAACAGGTCAGATAAGTAAATTTTATCTGTAAAAGTGCAAAACCCATATGACAATAATAGTATTCAGATGATGTCTCCCTTAGTTTTCTATTTCAGAGTTAAACTGAGTGGTTTCATACCCAATACCAACATTTTCAGTTGTTTATCTGTACAATTTCAACACATTTACACAGAAATTGTATGGTTTGGACAGTGAAATGCCGACTGTTTAAATGGAATAGAGGTACATTCTTAACGGTATGGTTTATTTTGTCAGGGCAATTTGGATATGCATCCATCTATGGAGATCTACCAGAGTTCAAGTTAAAAGCAATTGAAGCATCTGCAGACCCTGTAACGCCTTTGGAAAGACCATGGGAAACCATTTTCAGTGGACCATCACACAGTCTACCTCCTCTCACTAAACTTTGTTCGGCTTTTCTGGAATCATTGCTGGAAAAACGAACTGCTATGGTAGAGTAGATCCGAAATAGATAAACAAATTAATCAAGATGAATGGGTATGAAGTTAAAGACGCAAAAGGTAGCTATGGCACTGGCTGATGATTCTGTCTCGTGGCTACTGAGTTCTAAGAAGGCCTTTTGTCATTAAAAAAGGAAGTATTTAATGCCGTTGATAGCCCCAGTTTGCTCCCGTTTTGTCTGCTAGTTCATATAAATGGCTACTCAAAGTCCAATTTTGCTCTGTGTATGTTAAGGGTATGGATCATGTATAAGTCGTTGACAGCATTTTAATTTTATTATATATTGTTTTCATGGATTCATGATAAACTTGTAAAATGGTAGAAACCAAACATAAAGGCTTAAAATTGAGTTAAATTCAAGATGTGTCGTGCAAATATGACATTTTAAAATAACAATAAGAACCAAAACAAATAGTAGTGCAAATGAAGTTGAAATACGAAGAAAATATACTATGAGTAGAGTGATCGTGCTGTCGTTGGTTTCTTATTTGCATTGTGATGCTAAACATTACATTATAACTGTTCTATGTGAGCAATACAAGATGTAAAAAAATCGGTCCAGAAATTTTTTTATTTTGTTTAAGGGTTTAATGGTCAACAGTATAACCCAAAGCATCTATTTTAAGTGTAAATGTTTTTTCTGCAACATTCTATACCTTCAATATGATACGAAAGAAACAGGCCTTGCATTGCGGAGGGAACGTTCTGGTTCTGAGTTGAAGGCGTGTAATCTAATTGGTTTCGGGGACTGGGCAGTTTGGAGAATTCCGGGTTAAATTCTTTGCTAATTCAAGAATGAACTGCTATATCAGAAAAGTTATTTGGTAAGGTTGGATCAACGGTTTCTAGCTATGTACTGCTATCTGATCGGATGAACAACTTACTGCGTGATGAACAACTTGAGATGGTAAAGCATGTGGCTACCTTTCGGAAATTCGACATTCTATGGTACATTTGGATCATCTGGTCAATTTACTTTAAGACAGACAAACCACTGAAACTTTTTTTAGCATAATTGGTGTTTGGGTTTGGTTATTTGATTAAGTGCTTATCTCAGTTATTTCTACAGGCATATAAACACTTTCAAGTATTTGATAGAACTGCGTAGACTAAATAAGCACAATTGATCAACCGGCACACCATGCTTCGGTGACAACTTGCATCCCGACACCCCACAGGTATAAGGGCAGATCTTATTCTCTGCATCATATTACCAAATTGGATCAAACCTCTCATTTTCAAGAGGATGCGCCTATTTATCGACGCATTAGATGCAATATTACACCATATGTGTGGAGATTAAACGAATCCCAGTTGATAATCGAAGAACACATTATGAAATTGAATAGATAAATGGAGGACCTTAAGAGTTCTCAAGAACAGTATCATTTTTGTAATATTAATTACTTTAGCATATTCGATAAGATATACAATAGAGATGACGCCGTATCAATAAAACCTACAACAAACTATAAATGAAGTTATTGAGCATGAACAACAAATTACCATTAGCATATAGTCTTATAAGCTACTTCCTAAAAGCAAATACTCAAAGAACAAAATCTTGATCAATAACCTCAAAATGGGGATCCTTCCGCCTGCAAAAGTGCTGATGTAAAGTTCTTGTTGCGATCAACAACACTGATTTCTGTCCTGCTAGATCTGCCTATATATTCTGACAAGTTTGTAACTTCCTTGCAGCTATTTACACGGTGAAATCCTCAAAATCATATTGCATAAGAAGTCTGTCTACTGTATTTCGACCCATAACTTGCCTTGAATGCAACTCTCTCAGGACTATAGCCGACAGCTCCTTCTCATCTTCATGCGCAATCCCTTCCACGATAATCGTATAAGTTGTCTCGTTAGGCATATATCCTTTGGCAATCATCATCTCATATATCTCTAAAGACAAATCTGTTCTCTGAGACTTGCAGAGGCCAAGTATAAGCGCATTAAAATTATCAATATCAGCCCTGCAACTACTTTCTTCCATAATACCAAACACCTCCATCGCTTCGTGTAACATTCCCTCCATACACAAACCTCTTATCAGAGATGAATACGTATACGAATCCGGTGTAAACCCGTATCTTGTCATTTCATAAAGAAGCTGAAACGCCGCAAAAGTGTTCCCCTTTCTACATAATCCAGATATCACATTCTTATAAAAGTCGTGATTTGATGAGTTTTGTTTACTGCTTAAACTATTTATTATGGAAAACGCTTCTTGAACCATACCCTCTTTACATAAGCCAGCAACGGCGTTATAAGTTCCTTCATTTGGACTGCAACCCCTATACGTCATTAAATCAAGACACTTCATTACATCTTCCACCTTCTTTTCCTCACAAAGACGTGCAATAATAGGATTGTACGTAGCAGCAATCGGCTTAAACTCTCCCTTTGTCATCTCATTAAGAACCTTAAGCGCATTATCAGTCCTACCATGAAACGCAAGCGAGCTTATCAATATATTATAAGTAACCAAAGACGGCGACAACCCTCCATCAACCATCTCAGCTAACAACTCATTAGCTTCATCCCACCGTCCTTCACGACACAAACTTCTCAACAAAATATTATACGTCACAACATTAGGCGCAAACCCTTTGGCCGGCAACTCCCTAAAAAAACAAAGCGCCCCATTCGTCCTACCCTCCTTACACAAACCCGTCAACAAAACATTATAACTAACTAAATTAGGCTCACCCCCTTTACTAACAATATCACTCAACAACCTCATCGCCTCATCCGCCCCTCTCTCCTTATACGCAGCTTCAAGCAATATAGAATAAGTAAACGCGTTAGGAACCAACCCTTTATCAATCAACTTATCAATAAACAACAACGTTTTATTCAAATTGCCCAACATACACAATCCTCTAACAAGCGAGTTATAAGTAACAGTAAGCGTAGGATAGCCGTGATCCTCCATTTTGACAACTAACTGCATTGCGTGACCAACGTTCCCTCGTTTACAGAGCTGACTAACTAGGAAATTATACGCAGCGGTATCAGGGACACCGCCAGAGTCGACAATCATTTCCATGACCCTAGTGGCTTTCCTAAGCTTCTTAGACTTGCATAAATCATATAACAACTGTGTGGAATGATAAACATCAGGTTTATGGCCTTTGCCAACCATGTATTCTAAGTATAAAAAAGCATCATTAAGTCTATAGTCCTTGTTTTTGGGGTCAGTTTTAGGACCTGATCTCCAGTTGGGCAGTGTGAAAACAGCTTCTTTTAAGGATGATGCAACTGCTAAAACCTTTGGTCTAAAATGCTTGGGTGAAAATGAATGTGGTTTCTTGTTTTTGGTATAAAAAGATGATATGTTTGTTATAGGAGGTGCAGCAGAGTTAAGGAGAACAGCCATTTGTTATATGCAGAAATGAAATAATTAAGGAAAAACATACAACAACATTAGATTGTGTTGGGGTTTTGGAACATTAAGGATGATGGGTTTGGGTCATGTCCACGAGGGATTGGAAACTAGGAATATCATCTTATCGTTGAAAGTACACTTCTTTATGAAATGAAATATAACAATTCTCACCCTTCAACTTCCACTTAAACCATCATATTAAAATATCCACGCAATGACACGTTATGTAAGGGTGAACAAAATGGACCGCAGACCGGATAAAGAAACCGGCCCGAACTGGACCGAACATATTTCGGTCCAGTCCTCGATCCATCATTTTTCTTATTTTCGGTCCTTTGTCCGGTCCGGTCTTACGAAAAAACCGGCAATTATGCCTTGTTGGACCGGATCGGACCGAAGACCGAACCGGACCGGACCATTTCGGTCCGGTCTTCAGTGTTTTGGACAAAGTTGGTTTCGGTCCGGTCCGGTTTTGGTTGGTCCGGTCCGGTTTTCGGACCGTGAGCACCCCTAA
>BQNB010075756.1:0-31367 GCA_026074375.1 Tanacetum coccineum | reverse complement strand
ACTTCTCGCTATAACCCTCACCACACTCTCTCACTCCCCGCTATTTTTGATCGGGTCATGATTTTTCATGCACTAAAAACATACACAACTTCCTGATTTAAATTCAGGTAAAATTTTCGAAAAATTATTAAAATGTTTTACATTTTTAAATTCGTTGATTTTGTGTTTTTTTTATCTTTTTAGGGCGGTACATTAGGATTTTGTTGAAATAATAACTATATATTGTTTAAATGTTGTCGTTGATTTTACTTTTAGGTGTTCACATGTTTTGGATATATATGCAATTTTGCATCTTTAGAGGTATATATATGCAAAAGCCCCTAAAATTTATGGCATGTGTTTTGCGCAGGACTTGAACGCACGACCTTTTCCTTTTAACACAAAATAAAGTAGCATTGGCCATTAGGACACAAAGCTTATGGTAAAAAGACCTCAACCGAGCTTGACCTATTTAAATAATCATGTGAGCGATGTTAACCATAACATGTTTAACCTATAACCAACCGGAACCTAACGTGTTAATTATATGAGCCAACATAAAACGTGTTTGTTAATTTTTGTTTGAGTCTTATATCGGGTTTTGTCTAGAGTCTAAGTTTGTAAATATGAAGTAATTAAATAAATAAAATCATAAAGGAGAGTGAGTGCGCGATGTAGGAATGGAGGTAATTAAGTGGGGGTCACCCACACCAACAAAATTTTTGCAACAAACTTTATTCGGCTCTATATATTAACCCCCTAACCTTCTCTTTCAATGTCATTCTCACACACACAAAAAACACACACGGACATAATGGGAAAGAAAGTGCTTTGTTCAAATGGTTTCAAACTGCCGAGGAGTGACATGAACAACGACTATAAGGTCGAGGATCATTACCTTGTGTGTACGGTGAGTCGATTCCCGATACTAAAGCTTCTTTTATTGATTGATTGTATGAAATTAAACCATACTAACATTAACCGCTTTTTCTGTATTTTTTTTAGAAGCAAAAGCCAAGGACGCAGATAGTACGCGATGTAAAGGAAAGGCTTGTTGTTACGATTGAGAACATGGAAGTTGAAAGAGATAAAGAAGAAGTTGATGATTACGTGTTGGATGTGGATGAGGACTTCAATGTTGCCAAAAGGAAGAAGAGGAAGAGCTATAAGGATGTTTACAAGAATACATTCAAGGTTCTTGCAAGGACTGTGAAGAAAGAGAAAGTTTAGAAATAGTTCGTGAAGGATGATGATGCGATTCCCAAGCGCAGTGGTAACACGAAGATGAAATATTGAGGACGAATTTTGTTACCTAATGATATCAAATAACGTCACTTTTATAGCATCATTTATCCTATGTAAATGACCAATTTTATATAATTATTGCAAAGAATTGTTACTTAATCGTTTGTATTTGTGAATTGCAGTAATTAGGGAGTACTTGGTGAAGATTAGGAAAAAGGCACGCATTCTGGAGCTTAAACGAAGATATTTGAAGATTACTATTCTGACAATCAATACGTCGTATCTTTTTTTTTGGGTAAAGGGTTACCCCGGTAAAATATATTAAAACCGAAAAAAGTTAAGTACAAATGGAATGTGGTTGAAGTACCACATTAACCTCAAGCTAAACAGCTTGATAAACACTTAAAACTAGAGCTTATGACATGCCATAAACTCTTACAACTCTAGAAACAACTAATCGCAACTAGAACACATAACACAACTAAACAAGCTAACCAGCAGCAGCCGTGAAAGATGAACTTCCACCAGCTTTTGTGTTTTGAATTAAGTTAGCTGATTCATCATACACATTTTCCACATCTTCTTCTTCTTCATTTAAGGCAGAAAAAGAATTAGACATGGAGAGATTATCTTTCTTAGATGAATTACGAGTCGTCATCAACAGAGGTGTTCGATTGAGATTAAGACCCACATAAGAATTCCCTTCTTTGGTCACTTGTAGTCGCTTTGGCTCATATCTAACATTATTTTAAACCGAAAGGACCATTAACTGACCGCCATTAGTATACTTGACTTAACTTACTTTCCTCTTCCTTTGTTTACCCACCGTTTTGGAAACGCATCATTAGCTTCTCAGCATTAGGGTGTAACAACAAAGAAGTAGAAACATAGGATACTCACTACTTTTTTAGGGCAATAGTCAGAAAATGACCACAAAAATTACATTATCACATATGGCGGCCTCCCATTCATACTCAACACGCTGGTTTCTTTGTAAATCATCTTTTCGAAAGAATGGAATACAAATAGTAAACAACATCATGAATCAGCCTCTGATTTACCTCAATTAAGCACGAGCAAAACTATTCCCACCCCACAGAAATCAATACACATGGCGCTTATGTATGAATCAAGCATAAAAGGTTTACCAATAAACCGTAGCAATTAGACTAATACCATCCTCTCAAAACGTTGAATAGTAACAACATGCAATTTAAACCCATATCGGAATCCGAGTCATCTTCTTTGAGCAAACTAGTATCCATCGACCATTTCATGTGAATGATCGAGAATTACGAATCAACCAAGACCACCCTCCAAACAGCCTCTAAACTAGCCCGGGATCAAATTTAAAGAAAAGAAGCCTTTGAATTCATCATTATCCTTTCAGCCCTATGTTTTCCGCCCCAATTGTTCCTAGCAAATATTCAACAACCAGAAACCCTTCTCTTTCCAATAAAGTATCCATATAGAGTGTGATCAAGCGAAGTCACTAACCTTTTCAACAACTTTAACGAGAAATAAGATTTAACACCATCAATACGGATCAGCCACCAAGGTACAAAGTTGAATTAACATTTGGTTGATCCTTTGCACTTCCACCCGCAACTCCAGCATAGGATGTTGACATACGCCGTATCCATCAAGGAAGATACGGCGTATCCGTGCCTACACTTCACTAAAGACCATGAAGGAAACAAGATCCAATACGCCGTATCTAGGAAAGACCAATACGTCGTATTCAAGCCATATGGAAATAAAATATTCTGGAAGATATCGAACGTGGTCCCTACTCCAAGAAATCCCCAATACACCACCTATCAAGAAATTTTGATACGCCGTATCGACCTGTTTCCAGACCTTATAAATAGAAAACTCAAAAACGAGTTTTAAGTGTGCTAAATCATATTTTTGATACATAAACCATAAAAGTTGATTTTCAGGGGAGAAGAAGACAAAGAGGCTAGCAACGTAATCAATTTCATAGAAAAAAACTTGTAATTCTCCTATAACCTTGTAATCGGTCAGTTTTTTTTGTATCATTCGTAACATCGTATAGTTTACATTGGCGAAATTATATTACTCTTTGTATTGATAAGGACGTTTAAAGAAAAGGCATAATACAAAACGTATTTAGCCATTATTATGAAGATCTGAAAATTTGGTTTCTTTATCTTGATTGTTTAATTTATCGTTGATTGCTTGTTTATGTTTATCAATTTATACTTGTTTACTCTTTTATGAATGCGACCAATTCATCAACTGGATCTATGATACAGAACCAATTAATCCTAGATGTCGGGATAGCTCTCTATATAGTGATTTATACATCTAGACCAATAGGAACACAAATAACGACCTATCTTTGCCCTTAGACTATGAGCTTAATTAGACCGGCAGGTGACCCAGGGATCAACAAGTACGTTCTCAGTTAATTAGTAAAGACCTGGTTAGTGGACTACTAGTGTATGAATTGCCATTAATTAGTAAGTGGGTAAAGTCTTGATGAGTTAGGGTTTAACAAGATCACCATTGCTTTAATACCAAAGATAGATTATAATCATCAAATAAGGATTCTTTATGCTGATGCATTTAATTATGACAGATTTCTACGTGTCTAGTTTAAGAAGAAGTACCGCCTTAATCTTAAGAATGATATGCCGCATCGAGATAAGTAATCATTGCACTAAATAAACAAATCAACATTCTGATCGGATTCATGATGGCTAATACAGTTTTATTATATTTAGTTAGACCGCTCTTTTATCTTTTGTTAATTTCTTGCGTGTGTTTTAGTGTCTTAAGTTGATTTTAGTCATCACAAAACCCGTGCCACACTCAGGCTGAAAACCCCCTTATCTGTTAGATTTAGTATTAATATAGGTTTAGCATAGGTTTAACATAGAATAGAATAACTTAGTTTAGATAACCAAAATATTAATAAATTAAAGGATTGTTTCTCGCTCTTAGTGGTCGTTACCCTACTTACCATGAAACTACCATCGATCGGGTACACTGCCCGTTAAAGTGTTGTTTTTGGTTAAGTCGGCAAAATATAAATTTAAAACTTGAAATCATAAAATTACAACCACACAACGACACATCATTACCACTTTTTATTTACTTTGTTCAGATTTGAATCGTTTTGTATGATGTCCATGACATAGACCATATTTTGATGAAATATTAATTAACCATCCTTACTACACCTAAAATAAAATTGAACATCAACATCAAGTATTTTCAATGCTTCTTCCTGTTGAGAGCCAAGAAACCAAAAGTGCAAAAGACATTCCAGAAAGATGATGACGTGATCACAAAGCAAAGTGATAACTGGAAGATTTAAGGGAGGTATTTTTTAGTGCTTTTTTGCTTTTTTTCTTCACATTTGGATTTGGTTTTGTATGATGTGGATAACACATACCAAAATGTTGATATTTAGTTTTACGTACACGTATCATACCACCGTTGATTTGGATCTATTGGCTATTGTACTATTTCTGTTTCCGAATGATTTTAGTACTCATTTATGATTTGTACTAAAATCATATGGAAACAAAACAGTACAATAGCCAATTGATCCAAATCAATGGTGGTACGATACGTGTACGTAAACTGAACATCAACATCTCGTATGTGTTATCTACATCATACAAATCTAAATCATCCAAATCTGAAGAAAATAAGCAAAAAAGTACTGAAAAATACCTCCCTAAAATCTTCCGGTTACCACTTCGCTTTGTGATCACGTCATCATCTTTCTAGAATTTCTTTTGCACTTTCGGTTTCTTGGCTGTCAACAGGAAGAAGCAAAGGAAAATACCAGATTTTGATGTTGATGTTGAGTTTTATTTAGGTGTAGTAAGGATGGTTAAGTAATATTTCATCAAAATATGGTTTGTGTCATCGACATCATACAAAACTACTCTAGGTCTAAACAAAGTAAACAAAAAGTGGTAATGATGTGTCATTGTGTGGTGTTAATTTTATGATTTCAAGTTTTAAATTTATATTTTGCCGACTTAACCAAAAATAACACTTTAACGGGTAGTGTGCCTAATCAGTGGTAGTTTCATGGTAAGTAGGGTGTCGATCACTAAGAGCGAGAAACAATCTTTCAATTTATTAATATTTTTTATCTAAACTAAGTTAATTCTATTCTATGTTAAATCTATGTTAAACCTTTGTTAATTCTAAATCTAACAGATAAGGGGTTTTCACCGGAGTGAGGCACGGTATTTGTGATGACTTTAAAATCAACTTAAGACACTAAACACACGCACAGAAATTAAAAAAGAATTAGAGCGGTCAAACTAAATAATTATAAGAATCTGTATTAGGCCATCATGAATCCCGATCAGAATGTTATTTGTTTATTTAGTGCAATGATTACTTATCTCGAGGTGGCATATCATTCTTAAGTTTAAGACGGTACTTCTTCCTTAAACTTAGACACGTAGAATTCTGTCACAATTAAACGCATCCACATAAAGCATCCTTATTTGCTGAATATAATCTATCTTAGGGATTAAGGCAATGATGATATTGTTAAACCCTAGCTCATAGAGACTTTACCCACTTACTGCTTAATGGCAATTCATACACTAGTGGTTCACTAACCAAGTCTTTACCAATTAATTAAGAACATACTCGTTGATCCCATTAGATAAGCATATAAGAGTCCAAAATCAACTGATCAACCTTTGTTGTACCACTTGATTTGGCTAAAATCCACGATCCTCTAAAGTATTTCTTAAAATCCCATGCTCAATAAAAGCAACTGGACAACTAAACAATTTACCTTTTTTCAATGTAGAATGGATGAATTCCAAAAGTAAGATTAGAATTATTGATATCCATTCCATTACCAGAAGGTATTTCAATAGAAGCAGACGGTACTTCTGTAGTACCTTAGCATCTAAACAAGACACAAGCCTGTCAGCATATGTGATTAGATCGTCAATGTAACACCCCCAAAATGGGTCGCAGCGAAATATGATGTTCCGGGGGTATTACTTCATAGATCAATAGCACAAGATATGAGAACGACCATTATAAGGATCGTTTAAAACTGGTACATTGGATTTCATAAATGGTTCGTTACAAAAAGCTCATGGTCTTAACTTGTTTATCTTGGGAAAAGTAAAGATTTCACAACATAACAATGTTCCAAAATGTAATGCATGCAAATCTTTATGATAATGTGACTTCAAGTGACGACCAGCCAATGTATCCGGGACTTGTACCTTATTGACTTGAGAAAACATGTTTAAACTGTCAACAATAATATTGGTGAATTTATAGGGTTATGAATTAAATGAAGCGGATAGCAAGATTTTCCTGTAATAGAGTAACAAATACAATATCACAAAAATGTATTACGAAATGCACTAAGCTCATGACACCGAAGCTAAACAATGTATGTATTTAAAATACATGATCTCATCCCCGAGATTTGATAAATGATTGAAGAAGTATAAAAGTGGGGACTATAAACTCACCTTGATATAATAGTGTTAAATATCAAATATGTGCAGGCACGGAAATGATGTAAAATTATGTCCGCTACCTATATAAATAATACGCATATTACTAATCATGTAGTATGCTAAAATGCATGTAATCTTGGCCTTAGTATTGTGCTTGAGCTTTATTTGAGATCGTGATGATAAAAAAAACAATTTCTTATATTAAAGTGGGCAAATTATTGAATCAATGTGTTTACATTGTAAGCATACAATTTACGACTTCAGGCTTTGTGAACACTAGGTCGTCTAAATTCTAAAATGTTAGTTTAGTTTGGCCCTTGGTGTGGTCTCTAAGAGTATTATTTAATTAGACAAAAAGTTTACGTTAACTAAATCAATTAAGAAAAATTTACCAAGTTTTTATATTGGATGCCTTAGAGTTTTACATTGAATTTATGGAATCGTTACCTAACGATGGTGAAAACTAAAAACACATTTGAACTCTCAGCTCGGTCGTTTACAATGTTCGCCTTTTAATTTTGTCTAAAAAGGTCACTTAACGTGTTAAAAATTTGGGCTAATCATGTGTGCCTTACAAATGCAAATTTTTGCACTTAGGAAAAATAATATGTTTCTTTCATTTTCAGTGCTCGCTGATGGCGTGCCCTGAGTTTTAAGGCCAGTTCGTGATTCGTTACTTAACACTATACTAAAATAAAACATCTTGATAATCTATGGCTTACGGGTTAATATTTATCTTTTATAAATCTTGCATGACGGGATCGTTTAATGGTTCAAAAGTGGGTCGAACCGTAGGGGTGCTCGTTGAGTAGGCTCGGCACTAGTGACGAAGAGCCATGTGTACCCGCAATTTGCGAGCAGGATATTAGACGAAGCTAGGTGGTTTTTGTTCGAGCTTGAAGCTAGAACTTTGGACTCTATTTAACGAAACTAGTTTCGTTATTTCGGCTAATAAGGTTGGCACAGTAATTCAATGAAAAGACGTTTGCTGCCAGTTTTTTTTTTACAAAAGAGGCAGAATGACAACATTTTTGGTATGATGACTTTGAGACTCCATAACTCATTATTTACTTGGCGAAAGTAGGTGATTCTAGGGGCAAAACATCCTACATGCCCTTCTTGGAAAGTAAATCGAGTTTCATTTCCTACGCTACTTTCTAAAGGGCTCGAATGGGGTTGCACTCAGGTAGCAGGTGTGCGGCTGGTCCTAATTAAAACTTTTTCAGTATACTGTCAATCTAACGATTCGGTATATTGTCACTCTAACTAATAACGCAAGCCATAAGATGTCAAGTTTATAAGCCTATCACTTCTTGTTTAGCCATGGTCTAATTTTTTATTCGCTTAGCCGAGTTATTTTTGTCATACATTAAAAGATAGCCAAGGGTGTTTTATTTTTAAATTGAACTTCGACCTAACCCATAATACAAAATAATTTTGTTTCATAATGTCTTTACTTACTTGGTTGCATAACAACATGTGACTAAGGGTTCCTCTTTAGACATAAGTTATTACTTACCAATTTTTGTTCTTGTTTTAGTAAGGGCGAAAAAGGAAATGCGTGCTTCTGATTTTCCTTTTCTCTTTTGCAAACGGTGGCAATGAACACAACATGTCGTGTTTATGACAGCCTTAAGGACATATTTTACTCAAGCATAATAATTTAAGCAACAAGAACACATGCAATTTAATGGCAAATATCATTAATATAGGACTCACAATGTACGACGGGGTGACGGGTTTAAACCAACGAAACCCTACTTTCCATTCATCAACCACGTTTGCAACCACAACAGCAACCTTTCCTCTGCATCGCGTACTATCTGCGTCCTTGGCTTTTGCTTTTACAAAAATACAGAATAAAGGGTTAATGTTAGTACGGCTTCATTTCATACAATCAATAAATAAAAGAAGCTTTGCAATTAATATAAACAATAGTATCAGTAATCGACTCGTCGTACTCACGAGGTAATGATCCTCGACCTTATAGTCGTTGTTCATGTCACTCTTCGGCATTTTGCAACCATTTGATCAAAGCACTTTCTTTCCCATGATGTGTGTGTGCTTTTTTGTGAGAATAAAATTAAAAGAGAGGGTTAGGGGGTTAATATATAGAGCCGGATAAAGTTTGTTGCAAAAATTTTGTTGGTGTGGGTGGCCCCACTAAATTACCTCCATTCCTACATCGCGCACTCACTCTCTTCTATGATTTTATTTATTTAATTACTTCATGTTTACAAACTTAGACTCGACACAAAACCCGATCCGAGACTCACACGAAAACTAACAAACACGTTCCATGTCAGCTCACCTAATTAACACGTCAGGTTCCGATTGGTTATAGGTTAAACACGTTATGGTTAACATCGATCACATGATTATTTAAATAGGTTACGCTCGGGTTGATGTCTCTTTACCATACGCTCTGTGTCCCAATGGCCAATGCTACATCATTTTGTGTTAAAAGGAAATGGTCGTGGGTTCAAGTCCTACGCAAAAATAAATTTTAGGGCCTTTTGCATATATGTACCTCTAAAGATGCAAAATTGCATATATATCCAAAACATGCATAAAATCCTTTGTACCATATGCACTAAAAACTTGGTGCCGTGGGCAAAAGTGATGCCACGTCAGCACTTTTTCCCATGGAACCAATTTTATTAAAATAAAAAATACATTACATAAAATTAAAAAAAAAGACATTACGTAAACTAAAAGTAAGACGTAAAAAAAATACATAAAGTATACTACTCTTGTGGTGCATATAAAGCCTGGTTCATACTTTTTTCGCGCTAATGATAGCCGCGTCAATCGGATCCATCTCGCTTGTGTTGATTGCTAGGACCTTCAAGTCCTCGGATCACTTTTGAGAATTGATTAATTCAACTCTCGCCGAAGTCACGTGGTCTAAACGTTCCATCTTTTCCTCACGATCTAAAGCGTATTGTTGTTGGATCAATTTATGAAACATTGTCGAGTTTGAACCGGAAGAGGCGGTCGAGTTTGAAGATCGTTGACTTTTAGCAATTCTTTGTTTGTTGGTGGACGCGGCAACTCGTCATCTCCAAAGAGCTCGGGTTCTTCCTCGATTACCCGTCCACGGTTTCTTTTTGCGTTTGTCAAATCGGGATTTTCCACTTGTGTTTGTCTTTCAAAAATAAGCACGCGCTCGTGTGCTTAAAATTCGAACCCGCAATACTTTTATACAATATTTCAACCCTTGCCATCCAATCATCATCATTCTCTACGCTGAGAACCTTTGTTTCGTTCACGAGCGAATTAAACCTTCCGACCTCTCGGTTTATCGGAGTCCACTTTCCCGTCAATATGTTCTTAGTACGAACCGGGAATTTATTTTTCTTTGCTTGTTCATTGTATTGCTCAAGAACTTTGTACCAAAACGTTTCATTTTTTTGTTCGAACCGACATTTGGATCTTCGGATATTTGTATGTAACATTCCGCCAAAATTAACTCCTCATCTTGGTTCCAATTGTTTCGCGTACCGGCTCCTTCGGCTTTCGTTTCATGGGTTTTCTTAGCCATTTTCTTGACACGTTTTTTGGTATATTTCGACGTCGGGCTCTCGTTGTCGGCTTGTTCGGGTGGTTGTTCGGATTGTTGTTCGGGTGAAATTTGAGGGAGATATGGGTTAAAGTTAGTTTATTGAGTAGGTATTTGATATAGTTATTATTTCAACAAAATCCTAATTTACCACCCTAAAAAGGTAAAAACCCACAAAAACAACGGATTCAAAATTGTAAAACATTTGAACAATTTTTTGAAAAATTTACCTGAATTTGAACCAGGAAGTTGTGTGTGTTTTTGTGCGTGAAAAATCCTGACCCGGTCAAAAATAGTGGGGAGTGAGAGAGTGTGATGGGGGTATTTATAGCGAGAAGTTGTTACGGAAGATGATGATGTTTTTATCCCGCGCATGCTCCACGTGTCCTCGCGGCATTACATGATTTTGGTGTGTGCTTAACGAATTATTTTACTTCGAGAGTGTGAGATTATTGAATGATTTTGGTGATTCTTTTTAACTTGCGTATAGCGGTGGCGATAAATATTGTTATATTATAAATATAGTGAATGAATTGCTAACAGAACTCTCTCCGCAATTCCCTACCCGCTTAGTGCAGTGAATTCGTTTCACAACACTCAGAATGTATATGTATTCATTACTATTTTTATTACGAAACACTATCTACATATACTTGTTCATTTATCGAACAACAACATGAGATAATTTCAGAAGAAATATAATGATGGAAACCTATACCTCCTCACAGATCTGTACAAGAAACATGTATACTTTTGCTTCATTCAAAGCTCTGAACAAAAAACATGTAATAATATGAGATCCTAACCTCATAGGATGACTTAGCACATTACATTTATTTTTACACTTACTAACACTAATCCTAAATCAAGTAAATTGAGTTGTTTTGAACCATAATAAGCCCAACCTAAACACCCACTGAACCTCTTTTTTTATTTCAAATAAAATGATGCGATAATTTTTTAATAAGTGAAACAAAGTATACATGTGCATTGTTGAAGATTGTTAGTATGCAAAATGAATCACGTCATATATAATTGCTACCATTAGCCACTTGATAATGAAGAAATCAGTAGCCATGGGGTGTTGAGTTGTTTCAAATTAGGTGGAAAATAACTTCTTTTACGAGTAGTTTTTATTATGATGTAATAGTGTGAAATGGTACCATAATTAAATACGGTAGTTGGGGGTTGAAGGATAGTTGGGGGTTGAAGGATGACAATGGATATAATGAACGGCATAGATTATGATCCGTGTGAGTGTGATCAATGGTTAAGATTAAGAGTTTGTTTGGTGAGTATTTTGGTTTGATGGCATGGCATGTAAAGATGATTAATGGTCAAGTTATACCGGTTGAAAAAAAGTATGCGAATTATATCCCTGTTAACTTATAACTTAACCCAACACTTAATATGAACGGTTACATGTGAGAAGATAGAGCTTATTACGGTTTTCAGATCAACCCGCATAAGATATCTTTAAACTTTGCATATAATTTTTTGTTTTTTTACAAAAATTATCCAACTAATTTCTTATTTTTATTTTAAATATTGCCTACCGTATGGTCGCGATCGTCAAATTTTTATAAAGGTCGAGCTTGAGCTCGGCTCGGTTTGAGCCTTATTTTCTAAGCTCGAGCTCGGCTCGTGGTATGTTACACAGGCTCGGGAACGGCTCGAGCTCATCTCGTTTATACAATTTGACAAGGAAAAATTAAAACTTGGCTCAAGCTCGGCTTGTAATATATTTATTTTGAGCTCGTTAATAAGCTTGTTATTGAGCTCGTAATAAACTCGCCTATAATACAAATGCATAACGTTTTATAAATGTTTAATACTTATAATATCCTAGTGATGTTTAGGATCGTTTAGGCTCGCGAGCCCAATCGAGCTTTGTATGTAAAGCTCAGGCTCGAGCTCGATTCGTAAATGAGCTGCAACTTAGGCTCAAGCTCGGGCTTGGGCTCGAGCTCGTTTAGGCTCGACTCGTTCGAGCTCTTTACTGATAATATCAACCAACATTGTAAATATAGTAATTTGAGTTCGTTTAATGATTAAAAGCTTGTGCCCCCGTGACACAAGTTAGAAAATCCCATAAAATAATTTCTTTTCATTTATTTATTGCAACTACCAACACATCATAAGAAACCATTTTTTTTGTAACTAATGCAAAATATCTCCTCGTCTTATTCAGCCTGGAGTTCTCAATCAGCAGGAGAGGAGCAATTACGGGAATCCCAATCTGGTCAGGGTCATACGGTTTCATTTGGGAACTGGCAGGCTCAAGCCTTTCTGTTGGCGTTGGCGCGTTTAACCTGCACAAAATGAGAGAAATGTTATCTGTACAATATTACAAGTCATACATGAAATGAAATTTTTACGAGAAAGTTGGATTATTACTTGTTACAATCAACATTAGGGTCGATCAAACGCGCATCAACATCTATATGACAAAGCTGAGGAATCTGCTGAGCTCGGCCCATGTTAATCCCCATGAGTAGCGCAACTTGCTTTAAGCATTGGCAGACTAATTTGAAGTTTTCACTGAACAACGAGAAGTTACACAAGATATAATTGTTGCTTGTTACGGTGTGCCAAGTGATCTGATTTATAGCGAAACAGTCAAACTATAGTGTTGATTGAATAAGATAAAAAGGGCAAGATAGTGTTGAGTAAAATGTGATCACTTCTAATTATGTACTGCGTATTGTTTATGGACGACTGATAAAACTTGTGAACGTATGCAATAACCGATGTCTTTTAAAAAAAATTCATGATTACACCTTTAGTTAAAATGCGTAAAACGTGAGTTGTATCTTGTTTCGTGCGTATTTTTATATCTAATGTTTTAGATGGTTTTGTAAAAAACATGATAATATCAAATTTAATGTGTTTTACGAGTAGATGGCTATGTAAAAGCATGTGATCATATATATATATATATATATATATATATATATATATGCATTATATGCAATCAGCCAAATGCCCAAATATGTAGTAAGATAATTGTGGCCATGATTACTTTACGATTTACATTAAAGGATTTTAACACATTGATGTTGAAAATGATTTAAGTTATTTTTTCAAATTTACACCTATAAGTAACATACCCGTCGAAGATTGAAGAAGTAAAGGATGTATCTGCAACCTTAAGATCGTCCAAAGGTCTAAATCGCCATTTGGCGTTGTAACTCTTAGTGATCACGATATCCTTTTTTTGTTGATACTCTAGGTGTCTTTTGGGTGTTTGTCCGGAGTTGGTCTAGGTTTTAACTTAATGGTATTTCACGTTCTGCTTTTTTTAGGTTAGAGAGGCTCTCTTATCACATGAAAATTTAGGTCTTTGTTGTGGGATGTGTTGAAGCATAATTTGGTTTGGCTGGTCTTGACGAGTCTCATGGTGCCGTTCGTCGTCTTCCCGAGCCTTGAATAGTTCTACACACAAAGAAGAACCGGTTAGAAGGGGACCCGAGACCGGAGCCCCGGGATCCACCCTCCGACGGTCAAGTCAGAATAGTATAAGCATATAGTAAAGAGGTGGTAGAGAATAACCTGTGTAGGTATCTGTAGGTAGGATGATCATACCCTTGTATATATAGTGTATGTATCATTCACTAACTATCAATTGTGATTTCTAGTTATACTAATATGTTTTCTGAGTATTAATACTCATTATAAAAACCCGGCAGGCCGCATCTACCATGAGTTCAAGATTAAAATGTGAGTACTTCTTATGAATTCTTTGAATGTCTGAATGAAATTGTGAGCATAATAATGCAGTTCCCAACCTTAGATAAATCAAGCAATATTGTACACCAAAATTCAGCAAAAAGGCTATAACTGTATTCATGGAAAAGATAAATAGTGACCAAATTTTGCATTGCATTTTTTCTTGCTGTTAGAAAAGAAAGTGTGAACACTACAAAATTAGAATAAACCAATCTTGTGATCATCACATCATTATAGACTAAATGCATTCTTTTTATAAATTCTAAATTTTTAAGGAGATAAAATGTGATATGCTCACATGTAAAGGCGTATCTTTTGTTTTTCAGTTAAAAAGGGTATTTCAAAAAATGTGAGCACCTAAAATTAGCAATACGTATGATGATAAATGTGATAGGATTAGCATCAATATACATGTGATCATGAAACTTATGTGTGACCAAACCATGTATATAAATTGCCTGATCTGACTTCTAATTCTCACATTTCATCTTTCACCATATCATTCAAGTATCTTATAAAAATCCCATCATGTTGCCTATGATATGCAACTGGTTGTATATGGTACTCTTTATTTGTACCTATTTGCTCATGCTCAAGAGTTCAAAAGTTTGATATGTTTGTGAGCAATGTCAGCCGCAAGTCTACATGGTGAGGAAAACCATCACCAGCAGTAAGTGCACATGGCGGAGGAGTACAGCCTTTGCCGCGGAACGTCCACATGGTGACCGGAACCAATTCATGACAGGCACGTCCACCTAGGATGAACTAACACCTAGCAGCACATATACTGTTGAGGCTGAGGAGCCATCACGTGGACAGACGTCCACATGGTGAGGGATAGCGGCCAATGCCATCAGCACACTACATGGTGAGGCTCCTCACCAGCCAGCACATCTTATGGCTGAGGAACCCATACCGACGCATATAGGATTCTTTATACTTCTAGTGGGTTGTCCCATTAATGAAAATAAACACACTATGTACTGTTTGTTTAGGTATCCCTTGCAACATCTTTATCATTATCCTTATGGGAACATTTTACAATGTGTTATGGTTAAGTTTAGTTTTAGAATTTTTTGAGTTTGAACTGGTATGGATCGTTCGTAAATAGATTTAGTTAACTATATAACGAAATTGGAACATTGACAAACGTTTATGTTAGTATTATTAACATTAGGCCACTAAATAATGACAACGTTGATCAAATCTGGTGGTACTCTTTGTTCTCGCGGAATTTAGTACTAACACATTATAAAGATTCTTTTAAATTACAAACATGTTTTGGGATCAATGGCCATTTCTTCGTAAAAGTAATATTGATACCAGTTGGTTCTTTGATGAGGGATTTCAATAGTAATAAGATTACAGTCTTAGAAGACATTCCTCCTGCGACCACAATCGTCTCACCCGTTATATATGAAGCTTCATCAGATGCCAAGAAAGCAGTGGCTGCTGCCATATCTTCTGGCGTCCCGAGTCTCTTGAGCGGTGTCTTTTCTTCAATAGCATTTCTCTTACAACACAACCAAATATGTATATGATTTGTTTTATCGAAAAAAACATAGATAATTCTTCAGAAACTAATCTTTTAGTTATGCTATACATACATAAACAAGTATAAAAAATACTGTCGACCGATCTTATTTGAGTTGATGGGTAAGATAGGTTGCAAATGCTAGGCTTGAACTTGGTTTGTAAGTCAAACACCTAGCTTGGCTCGACTTATGAGTCATTTACTCGAGCAAGCATTTGAAAATCAGCTCACAAGCACTTATTTTTGGTCATATTGTTTGTTCCATTAACAAACTTATATAAATTTTAGATTTGCAGTATGTATATATATAAAAAGACATATTATCCTGTCTACATTAAATATACACTTGAGCAGAAGAACTTTCAATTGTATCGTTATCGGTGATGAACTTGCAAAGTGTGTGGTAGTACAACACAGTTTTCGACACGAGGTATTGTGGGGGCCAATCTCAGTGGCTAGTGCCTACAAGCCATAGAGAATGTGAATTATTCAACGTGTTAAACATGGAGTCCTAGTTATATTTGGTCCTTTTTAACATTCATGCCAAAATGTTATCTAGATATAGGATTATATGGTGCAGATGTTATATGGCCGAATAACTTTCTTTGTGGCAATGTTTAGCAGAACGAAATATTAAGAATATGAAAATTGGGCTGATTATATTGAGTAAGACCAAGAAGAGCGCTCTTCGTGACGCCATACATAGCGATGGAAGATGGAGGTTGGAAATCACTAAGAGAAGAAATGAAAACAATTGACGAACCTTTGGTTAAGTGAGGGGATGCATCCTGTCATACATTTGAAAAACGAAAATACACTAATGAGTTACAGCACATCTGAAATGTACCGTATTTGAATTTCAGCACCAGGTTTGATGTATAAAAAGAAAAAGGACATCAGAAGTTGCTAATGATAATAGTTAGGAATCAAATGCCCCAGAACTTTTAGTAACCTTAACCTCGTTGTTCAAAAATCGTCCAAAGGACACTTTACCTGAAGAAGCAATATAGCAGTTTTTATATTAATTTCCCAAAGCTTGTCAAGGGTTGATTTCTGGGAGTCGAGAATGGCATCAATTGAGGGATTTGCAGCAGCATTTGACACTATTACATCTATTTTCCTGTATTTCTGTGTCCATAAAGGTAAAGGATTTTAGAACGAAGCAACATAATCGGCTTGAAGAAGAGAGCACGCACATACAGAGTTACAAACTTATGCAATTGGTTAGTAGGACACCGGAAACAAGAAAAAAAGGTAGAACATGAAAATTATGCATTGCACAAAGCACACAGTAAAGCCCCTTTCCACTAATACCAGCAAACGACTATTATACATGAAAAAATAATACAGAAGAGGCAAGAGGCAATATAAAGAGTGACTGATGTTCATTTGAAAGTATTATTTGATTTTAATAATATTTGCAATCCTGTTATGACTTCGCTCACGATTGGACAACTTACAGGATGTATAAAAGATACTGGATTTGGGTATAATATGTACAATCTGATTAAGGTCAAAATATTAGTTAGCACGAGGGCAAATGCGAAAATTGTACGGAAACGCAATAATGTCAAAAATTACCTACATATCCTTCATTTTGTTGACATTAATCTGATTACATATTCATAGTCTGATTGCTAAGTCGAAACAATGACTTACTATGGACATCAGCCCCTAACCTTGGTCTCGGTTGTTCTATTGCTGCAAACAACTTTCTGGTCATAGTAATAATTTTGACCGAAATGCACAGTTTGTGGCACCTAGGAACCTCTTAACTATGAATGATCATAATAAAGGGCACCTTTATTTATTTTCTGTTTTCTCCTTTTGTACTTGAAAACAATAAAATGATGCTTAATTAATAGAAAGAAAGAAACTACCGCACATAAACACAATCTTGAGAAAGAGCACATATATCACATACACGATTCAGAACTATGGATGTCTCAAAAGATGGCTAACTTGATACTTAAATTATTCGGTTGATAGAGACAACTAGTATAAGAATACGAGTCAATGTCATTCTCACCTCAACTGTTTGTTCAATGAGATTTTTTCTTTGCTGTGCATTAGATACATGGCATACCACTCCAAGCACCTCAATACGTCAAGTGTGGAATTCATATTTCAAATAATTCAAATCATACTATATTAAATAATAATTGTATTATTATTATTATTTTTAAAAATTATTTTAATAAAAAAGGCAGTAACTATTTCTTAATTTAAGAAAAAAATAATAAATTTGGTTTTTGTAGATTAACGAACGAAACATAAACGAAAAAGTTTATGTGTTGAAAGTAAAAATAAAAAAACTTGAAAAAAACCGAGGTGAGTGCCTTGAGTGTAAATTTAAGATAAAAGCCTCGATATAAATTGAGAAAAAGAATAATAAAATAAGAAACACATATACCCTGTTTCAATACACCAAAACTCTCAATATATCAAGACAATCAAAACACAAAAAAGGGATCCTTCAAACCATCGTTTTCAGAAAATCCAACATAACTCTCGGTCCATTGAATTCTAAGGTTCCATTGTTAATTGGAATGTAGTTTTTCAATTTCAATACTTTAATAAGTTATGTTTATTTTTAAGTTATGCAAGAATTCAAGAGATCAAACCTAGATGATGATGCGATGATAATGAGGGTATTGTATTCAATGATCCCTAATCTGTTGCACATTATTAATTAGATAATTGTACTGTTCATATGTTTGATTAGCAACTTGATTAAAATAGCAATAAACTGATTGTAGTTATGGATTATATATGAATACGAAAGCTATATGTTTAGTACATAGGCTGGCTTTCGCTTTCACATAGGGGTAGCAGAGCGTGAGTATCCTGCTTAGTTACAGTTTCGGGATCAGTTTTTTCTCTGGCCGGGGTCAAGCATATACATATATATCCTCTTTTCAGTTTTCGTCATTTTTCTCTTGGCCGGTCAAAACTATACTCTACTTTGATTCTGGTGTTTGACCTTTTCAAACTAGTCACTAAACAACGTATTATCACAAATATATAAGCTAGACCAAAGATATGTAATTTCACATGGTATTTCCAATCAAGGTCTAATCACAAAAATGAGCAAAGTTTAAGCATTCCAGATTACTAAAGGTTCTGTTTCAATACAAAGAATTAAAAACCACAAATAGATAATGGATAAGAAATCCACCATAGCAAAGTTTGTCTCTATAACAACGCTGTTTTTATTCATAAGGATTTTTGAAGTTTTTCAAGAGGTCTGGAATGTCGTATCCGAGCATGTCGTCCACAGCTTGAATCATCTTTGGCTTCAGTTTCTCAAACTTATCGATGTTGTAAGCACCAAGAACTTGCCTAAAATGCTCCACATCAGGGAAATCACCGGGTGGCAAATGAAACTCCTTCTGGACCTACATTTTTTCAAACATTTAATGAGAAGCTTTGATTTAAGTAGCAAATACAGATGAAAATATGATTATGCACTTCAGTAAGTGGTTTGGTGTGAAAATGCCATTAGTTGTCGCGCAAATAGGGGAAACCATATAACTAAATTCATAGTTCCAAACCAAAGTACAGATTGTGGATAACGAAAGTTAATATGAATGAAACTGCGATTTGGAAATTTTAAGGCATCATAATCAAAACTAAAAAGACATTGAATAGTTTGTAGCAAAGGAATGATTGTTTTGGAGTATGTCAGAAAAAGAGAATGAAGAATAGAGACCTTGGCGAATACATCTTCAAGATTTTTCATGAGCTTTTGCTGAGTCTTAGATTTACCCATAACAGCAGGCATTTCTTTCTTCAATTGGCTTATTATGTAGGCATGTATCTTTGCAGCTCGAGCACGTTTCACAAATTCATTGATCTGAAAACAGGGTTTCGTTTTAGATTTCCATCAAAATCAATGAAAAAGATTAAGAATAAGGGAAACATACCCGGCGATCACAAGCCTTTTTTGGAATGTCGATCAAGTCTACAAGAAGGTCATCTTGTTCTTTCTCAAAGAGCTCCTTGCCCATCGAGTCAAGTGATTCTTCCTTGATTGGTTTGTCATTAAATGAACTGATGACATAACAAATTTAGCGTTAAAAAACAGAAAAGAAAGACTTAACAGCATTTTAGGATAAAAGTTATTGACAAGTGGTTATAGACATAGGATTTGGGAAAGTTATTGACTTCAAAATAAAGGACATCCCAACACGTCTTGCTTACTTGTTAGTTGATCATTTTGATGAAGAGTCGTGTCGGTTGAATGTAAAGGGTAAGGAAATAGAAATTACCAGAGAGTTGGTTAGGGATGTACTTGTCCTGAAATCTGAACCAACTTTTGGACCATTTTATATGAATTTGTTTTCTGAAAATTGGTATATGCCTATTGTAAATGAGTGTGATTCAGTATCATATAATCAAGAAACCTTGTAATCTTCGTTGGCTTTTTGTTACATGCTTGATAATAACAAATACAAAATCATAACAAAAAACTAAACCTTCATTGTGAAACCTAAATATATGAATCATAAAAAATACCTTGAATGGAATAAGAATCTCCTGTATTGATCTTGTGCTGACACAATCTGAATTGAGTTTGTGAATTGAGTTTACTCAAAAAGAATTGGGGCGGGAATTCTATAAGTGAAATGTTTAGGCGGGTAATATTGATGGTGACTGATATATAACGTATAAATATTGATAGAGAGCTAATATCATGGGATATGATAAAATAATACATATTATGTAGAATATAAGATTACCATAATACCCTTAATTAAATTAAAATTAATTAGAATTTTTTTTGTAATGAAAAGGACACTTGTCAAGTTTTAATTGGTGCCTATTATTTAACATTTTAAAGTGTATACCACTTGAACACAAATCTATATATATATATATATATATATATATATATATAGAGGAAGGTTAAAATAAAAAGACAAATATTCATGAGAAGGATAAAAAGAAAACTTTTTTTTAATAAATTTTTTCCGGCAAAACTATCCACTTTTAGAAAAACTTCCTTTACAACTTTTTCATGCACCAACATACACGATCTTGTGGAATTTTTTCAGAATTTTTTGAGAACTTTTTTAAAAAAATAAATCTTTTTATATTTCTCACGAATATTTGTCTTTTTATTTGATCTTTATCCTATATATATATATATATATATTTATCGTAGAAATTTTTATTTTGATTTTGTTGTGTAAGATCGGGTTGACCCGATGGTCGAACCGGTAACTCGGTGACCCGATAACTCAACCGGATCGATCAGAGATTCGGTTTTCAAAACATTGATAGAAACGAGTTTTTTTGTCTATTTAATGTGGTAAAAACCATGCTAATAAATATTTTTGCTAATAAATGTGTATGGTATCCTATTCCTAATTTATTATTCATTAACTTTTGTTTGCTAATTGATACAGTAAATAAATAAATTTATACATTACACATAAAACCTATCAATAGACCCTAATGATGAAAATCGCGTGATGGCGCACCCGATCACTTGAGGTGACGATTTCGGTTGCGTTATTTACAGGTTTTAAAAGCGAAGGAAATGATACTAACCGCTCAAGTTAACTCCAAACAACTTAAAATTTATGGCCAAAACAATAACCATGAAAACATGGCTGGATTTAATTATGCGCGCCATTCACGGGGTGTTTGGCTAAGCTTATGAGTTGGGCTTAGGCTTATGTTATATAAGCAGCTTATGGCTTATATAACATAAGCTTATAAGCCCATGCTTAATGTTTGGATTAGCTCATGTTTAATAAGCTTATAAGCTCAAGTGTTTGGTTCGGCTTATGTTGTTAAATGACCAAAAAAGACATGGTCTAATAAGCTTATAAGCTCAAGTGTTTGGATTAGCATACTAACTTTTTTTCCAACTTTTTTTATGAAAATATACAATTTTTTTTTACGAAAATATACATGTGAACTTAAAAACTAGTGATTTAAAATTTAAATACTTATAAAGATTTGTCACACATATGATTTAAATTAGATCCAATAAAATTCGAATAGTGTAAAAAAAGTACATTTATCATGCCAAAATTTAAAAATCTTCATCTACTAGATGCAAGTAACTCATCCGCAATCATGTCTCTTACAGCACTCATATAAAGATCATTATCTCTATCTCTACGACTCGAACTTGAACTTGTGTCTTTGGCCGTTTCATTAATAGAGCCTTCGGTATCACAATCTTGATTTGGATTATAAGTTTCTTGTTGTGCCGTGTGATGAAAAAAAACAAACATTAATTAATTAATTAATTGATGAGAAAAAACAAGAATTGAAAATGGAAGTACCTGATGATGAAGGCGTACTGTACTTGGATGCAAATGGAATGAGATGGAGGCGTACAGTACTAGAGGCTGTTTATAAAGAGAAAAATATGAACGTTAGGTTATTTATTTATTTTTTTTGAACGGCGACTTTTATTAAGAAAAACTAGCAAGGAGCTAGAAATTACAAAGAAATAAGAGACGGGTTTTTATACCAATCGTCACAGCTAAACAAAGTATTGCATCTATACCGACACCAGTAATAAGAACTACAAATAATCTCATCAAAAAAAACGTCTCCTTAGATTTCGGCTTGGCCTCGAAACATTTCTTATTACGAAAATTCAATACGAAAGCCACCATCTCACAAACATAAATCCCTTGGAACATGCTTTTTTCTTCTTCGGCCTGTTTTTACATTATCATTCCATGACCTCCAATTCTCCGTAAGAGTTAATATCATAAAGGCTCGTTCCCCACCACCGATTTACATTTAATTTAGAAATCTTCTTTTACTGTGTTACAAGCGGAGAACAATATGAACATTGGTTTCAATCCGACTTCACAATTCACACCAAGACTAGTACTCATTATCTTTTCCACGTCTGGAAATGTTAAATCTAGTAGGTAAGGAGTTCTCATTACTTCCAAGCGAAGGTGTTCACTTTGTTGGGAACATATCGAATCCACTAGTCTTTAGATCATCTTTCGAAGTAATGCGATCTATATGTTACTTGACGAAGCCACGGTATATCACCAGAAATTGTTCAATGTCGAGACCTTGAATCAGGAGACTGGAGTAAGCACCACCAGGTTATCATTTCGCTAACTCTTCAAACTTGAGGGAGTTCACAGCCCTCTCTCGGAATGTCTAACGAAAAAGAATGGTATAAAAATAGGTATGAGCAAGTTTTTGGACCTAATGTAATTTGTTTGCTGTTTTCGAGAGCATACGACTCTAGGGAATCTTTTCTTAAGCTTGCCCCCATCAACCAAGTCATCCAGTAATAAAGTCGAAAGGCCATTACCAAGTTTCTTCTTCTAACAAAAAGCAGGTCTTAATAACCCTTTTCCTCATGGCTTCTAACCTCTTTAAATATATTTATCAACATGAATTAGCTCCTTACCCGGAAATCTCATCAATTTTCCATTGACAATTGTTGGTAAAGTTGTTAATTGGTTATATAAGCCAAACCCCTGACAAAAAGCCACCACTTTTATGCTATCAAAAACACCACATATAAGCTCATAAGCCCACTTACATAAGCTTAGCCAAACATTTGATTTGGGCTTATATGTGTTATATAAGCTGATAAGCTCATAAGCCCACTATATAAGCTAAAACAAACACCCCCTCATTTGAGGGCCTTCGATTTTAAAACTTTCGTATATGTATAAACTCATTTTTAAAGGATGACAGATCGATGATTTAGAAAGAATAATATAACTCCAATATGACAAGACTCAAAATTTTGAAGTTTTCTACAGAAAAAAGAGTTTAATTTTGTGCTTAAATGATGAAAATTGAGTTCATGATTTTTGTAAGGAAGACAAACCAAAAAAATAACAAAGTGTCTGGGGTACATCTCTATCTGTAATATTTATGATTTGAAACTCTCCTTATGTTATGTCCTTATGTGAAACATAGATTTTGTTATCAAGTTTAAGCAAAACGTACATATGATGAAAGACTATATTTTTAGCTAGGATTATTGTTTTAGTGAAAGTAAACATGGTAGATTATTTAGAAAAATAAATGTTATGAGCTGATATAATTTTTATGAAAGTTCTACATGATATCTTATTATACAAAAAAGTAATTAGAACTTCATGGATCATCATAAAATGTTTTAAAAAATCAACAATATACTTAGAAGTGTGGAAGAGTTATTCAAACTTGAAAAAGATTGGATGTGTCATTTGATGCATATAAAAAAACAAAAACATAATCTAATTACTATTTACAATTTTTATACATACTTGAATTTCGATGCTAAATGGCCTTTTTTTTAATTTGGCATAAGAACATCAAATTTCAACGGACGGCCCTGCATGAAAAGCTTTGGCCAAAAAATGTAATCTTATTTCTTTTTCTTTTGAGAAGATAACAACGGTCCATGAAAAGGGTTCGAGAAGAAAGATAAAAATATTTAACAAAATGACATACTAGCAATGGCTAATAGCGGCCGACTAAACCAGACCCGCTTTAATAATCTCACGGTAATTGGGTCATTTCATCTTAAAATTTGAATCGATACAAACTTGATTAGTCAAAATTATATACTTTTGGAGGGAGTGTTTGAACTCTTCATACATGCAAGAATAATGATGCCAATATGGTGTTGCATGAAAGCCATGAGAAACCCAAACAGACATATATACAACGAATACATATACATTCGAAGTGTTGTGAATGAAACTAAATTCCACCTAGCGGGTAAAGAATTGGGGAGTGAAGTTTTGTTAGCAATTCATTCACTATATTTATAATATAACAATATTATCGGCGCTGCCATGCGCGGGTTAAAAAGAATCACCAAAATCATTTAAAAATCTCACACATTCGAAGTAAAATAATTCGTTGAGCACACACCAAAATCATGTAATGCTGCGAGGACATGTGGAGCGTGCGGCGTATTGGGGGGTGTATGACGCTAAGTGGCGGTGGGTGGGGGTGTGGGGGGGGGTGGGATAAAATCATCACCATCTTCATAACATTCTTCTCCTCATAACCCTCCCACACTCTCTCCACTCCCCGCTATTTGATTCGGGTCTGATTTTTCATGCATAAAACATACACAACTCAATCCACTGCCTGATTTAAAAACATACACAAACCGTCCTTATTATAGATGTTTTATATTTTAATTCGTTGATTTTGTGTTTTTTTTACCTTTTTAGGGCGGTAAATTAGGATTTTGTTGAAATAATAACTATATATTGTTTAAATGTTGTCGTTGATTTTACTTTTAGGTGTTCACATGTTTTGGATATATATGCAATTTTGCATCTTTAGAGGTATATATATGCAAAAGCCCCTAACATTTATGGCATGTGTTTTGCACAGGACTTGAACACACAACCTTTTCCTTTTAACACAAAATAAGGTAGCATTGGCCATTAGGACACAAAGCTTATGGTAAAAAGACCTCAACCGAGCTTGACCTAAATAATCATGTGAGAAATGTTAACCATAACATGTTTAACCTATAACCAACCGGAACCTAACGTGTTAATTATATGAGCCAACATAAAACGTGTTTGTTAATTTTTGTTTGAGTCTTATATCGGGTTTTGTCTAGAGTCTAAGTTTGTAAATATGAAGTAATTAAATAAATAAAATCATAGAGGAGAGTGAATGCGTGATGTAGGAATGGATGCAATTAAGTGGGGTCACCCACACCAACAAAATTTTTGCAACAAACTTTATTCGGCTCTATATATTAACCCCCTAACCTTCTCTTTCAATGTCATTCTCACCCACACAAAAAACACACACGGACATAATGGGAAAGAAAGTGCTTTGTTCAAATGGTTTCAAACTGCCAAGGAGTGACATGAACAACGACTATAAGGTCGAGGATCATTACCTTGTGTGTACGGTGAGTCGATTCCTGATACTAAAGCTTCTTTTATTGATTGATTGTATGAAATTAAACCATACTAACATTAACCGCTTTTTCTGTATTTTTTTAGAAGCAAAAGCCGAGGACGCAGATAGTACGCGATGTAAAGGAAAGGCTTGTTGTTACGATTGAGAACATGGAAGTTGAAAGAGATAAAGAAGATGTTGATGATTACGTGTTGGATGTGGATGAGGACTTCAATGTTGCCAAAAGGAAGAAGAGGAAGAGCTATAAGGATGTTTACAAGAATACATTCAAGGTTCTTGCAAGGACTGTGAAAAAGAGAAAGTTTAGAAATAGTTCATGAAGGATGATGACGCGATTCCCAAGCGCAGTGGTAACACGAAGATGAAATATTGAGGACGTATTTTGTTACCTAATGATATCAAATAACGTCACTTTTATATCATCATTTATCCCATGTAAATAACTCATTTTATATAATTATTGCAAAGAATTGTTACTTAATCGTTTGTATTTGAGAATTGCAGTAATTATGGAGTACTTGGTGAAGATTAAGAAAAAGGCACGCATTTTGGAGCTTAAACGAAGATATTTGAAGATTACTGTTCTGACAATCAATACGCCGTATCTTTTTTTTTTTGGTAAAGGGTTACCCCGGTAAAGAATTGGGGCGGGAATTCTATAAGTGAAATGTTTAGGCGGGTAATATTGATGGTGACTCATATATAACGTATAAATATTGATAGAGAGCTAATATCATGGGATATGATAAAATAATACAGATTATGTAGAATATAAGATTACCATAATACCCTTAATTAAATTAAAATTAATTACAATTTTTTTTGTAATGAAAAGGACACTTGTCAAGTTTTAATTGGTGCCTATTATTTAACATTTTAATGTGTATACCACTTGAACACAAATATATATATATATATATATATATATATATATATATATATATATATAGAGGAAGGTTAAAATAAAAAGACAAATATTCGTGAGAAGGATAAAAAAAAAACTTTTTTTTAAAAAGTTCTCGAAAAATTCCATTAAATCAGGTATGTTGGTGCATAAAACTTTTGTAAAAGAAGTTTTTCTAATTTTGAGTTTTTATACGTTTTTTTTAATGCGCAAAAAAAGAAATTTTGATGCACAAAAAAATTTTGATGCACAAATTTTTCGATTTTATGTTTTGATGCGCAATAAAATTTTGATGCAAAAAGTCAAAAGAAGTTGGATACAAAAACGAATTTTTGAAGCACAAAAAACCGATTTAATGCACAAACGTTTTTTTTAATAAATTTTTTTCGGCAAAACTATACAATTTTAGAAAAAATTCCTTTACAATTTTTCATGCACCAACATACACGATCTTGTGGAATTTTTTCAGAATTTTTTAAGATACATTTTTAAAAAGAATAAATCTTTTTATATTTCTCACGAATATTTGTCTTTTTATTTGAATCTTTTTCCTATATTTTATATATAGTATATATTATATATATATATATATATATTATTCATATATATATATTATATCTATGTATATATTATTTATCGTAGATTTTTTTTATTTTGATTTTGTCTGTGTAAGATCGGGTTGACCGGTGTGTATAGTCGAACGGTTAACTCGGTGACTCACGATAACTCAACCAGATCGATGGAGAAATTCGGTTTTCAAAACATGATAAGAAACGAGTTTTTTGTCGTTTAATGTGGTAAAACCATGTAATAAATATTTTTGCTAAATTATGTGTAATGGTTATTAGTCCTAATTTATTATTCATTAACTTTTGTTTGCTAATTGATACAGTAAATAAATAAATTTATACATTACACATAAAACCTATCAATAGACCCTAATGATGAAAATCGCGTGATGGCACACCCGATCACTTGAGGTGACGATTTTGGTTGCGTTATTTACAGGTTTTAAAAGCGAAGGAAATGAGACTAACCGCTCAAGTTAACTCCAAACAACTTAAAATTTATGGCCAAAACAATAACCATGAAAACATGGCTGGATTTAATTATGCGCGCCATTAGGGGGTGTTTGGCTAAGCTTATGAGTTGGGCTTAGGCTTATGTTATATAAGCCGCTTATGGCTTATATAACATAAGCTTATAAGCCCATGCTTAATGTTTGGATTAGCTCATGTTTAATAAGCTTATAAGCTCAAGTGTTTGGTTTGGATTATGTTGTTAAATGACCAAAAAAGACATGGTCTAATAAGCTTATAAGCTCAAGTGTTTGGATTAGCATACCAACTTTTTTTCCAACTTTTTTTATGGAAATATACAATTTTTTTTACGAAAATATACATGTGAACTTAAAAACTAGTGATTTAAAATTTAAATACTTATAAAGATTTTTCACACATATGATTTAAATTAGATCCAATAAAATTCGAATTGTGTAAAAAAAGTACATTTATCATGCCAAAATTTAAAAATCTTCATCTACTAGACGCAAGTAACTCATCCGCAATCATGTCTCTTACAGCACTCATATAAAGATCATTATCTCTATCTCTGCGACTCGAACTTGAACTTGTGTCTTCGGCCGTTTCATTAATAGAGCCTCCGGTATCACAATCTTGATTTGGGTTATAAGTTTCTTGTTGTGCCGTGTGATGAGAAAAAACAAATATTAATTAATTAATTAATTGATGAGAAAAAACAAGAAATGAAAATGAAAGTACCTGATGATGAAGGCGTACTGTACTTGGATGCAAATGGAATGAGATGGAGGCGTACAGTACTAGAGGCTGTTTATAAAGAGAAAAATATGAACGTTAGGTTATTTATTAATTAGGTAAAAATGGTGGTAAAGTTGTAATTTGGTTATATAAGCCCAAACCTTGACAAAAAAGCCACACTTTTATGGCTTATCAAAACACCCACATATAAGCTCATAAGCCCACTTACATAAGCTTAGCCAAACATTTGATTTGGGCTTATATGTGTTATATAAGATGATAAGCTCATAAGCCCACTATATAAGCTAAAACAAACACCCCCTCATTTGAGGGCCTTCGATTTTAAAACTTCCGTATATGTATAAACTCATTTTTAAAGGATGACAGATCGATGATTTAGAAAGAATAATATAACTCCAATATGATGAGACTCAAAATTTTGAAGTTTTCTACGGAAAAAAGAGTTTAATTTTGTGCTTAAATGATGAAAATTGAGTTCATGATTTTTGTAAGAAGACAAACCAAAAAAATAACAAAGTGTGTGGGGGTACATCTCTGTCTGTAATATTTATGATTTGAAACTCTCCTTATGTTATGTCCTTATGTGAAACATAGATTTTGTTATCAAGTTTAAGCAAAACGTACATATGATGAAAGACTATATTTTTAGCTTGGATTATTGTTTTAGTGAAAGTAAACATGGTAGATTATTTAGAAAAATAAATGTTATGAGCTGATATAATTTTTATGAAAGTTCTACATGATATCTTATTATACAAAAAAGTAATTAGAACTTCATGGATCATCATAAAATGTTTTAAAAAATCAACAATATACTTAGAAGTGTGGAAGAGTTATTCAAACTTGAAAAAGATTGGATGTGTCATTTGATGCATATAAAAAAACAAAAACATAATCTAATTACAATTTACAATTTTTATACATACTTGAATTTCGATGCTAAATGGCCTTTTTTTTAAATTTGGCATAAGAACATCAAATTTCAACGGACGGCCCTGCATGAAAAGCTTTGGCAAAAAATTGAAATCTTTTTTCTTTTTCTTTTGAGAAGATAACAACGGTCCATGAAAAGGGTTCGAGAAGAAAGATAAAAATATTTCACAAAATGACATACTAGCAATGGCTAATAGCGGCCGACTAAACGAGACCCGCTTTAATAATCTCACGGTAATTGGGTCATTTCATCGTAAAATTTGAATCGATACAAACTTGATTAGTCAAAATTATATACTTTTGGAAGGAGTGTTTGAACTCTTCATACATGCGAGAATAATGATGTCAATATGGTGTTGCATGAAAGCCTTGAGAAACCCAAACAGACATATATACAACGAATACATATACATTCGAAGTGTTGTGAAACGAATTCACTAAGCGGGTAAAGAATTAGGGAGAGAGTTTTGTTAGCAATTCATTCACTATATTTATAATATAACAATATTAACTGCGCTGCCATGCGCGGGTTAAAAAGAATCACCAAAATCATTTAAAAATCTCACACATTCGAAGTAAAATAATTCGTTGAGCACACACCAAAATCATGTAATGCTGCGAGGACATGTGGAGCGTGCGCGGGATAAAAACATCACCATCTTCCATAACAACTTCTCGCTATAACCCTCACCACACTCTCTCACTCCCCGCTATTTTTTATCGGGTCATGATTTTTCATGCACTAAAAACATACACAACTTCCTAATTTAAATTCAGGTAAAAATTTTGAAAAATTATTAAAATGTTTTACATTTTTAAATTCGTTGATTTTGTGGTTTTTTTTTACCTTTTTAGGGCGGTAAATTAGGATTTTGTTGAAATAATAACTATATATTGTTTAAATGTTGTCGTTGATTTTACTTTTAGGTGTTCACATGTTTTGGATATATATGCATTTTTGCATCTTTAGAGGTATATATATGCAAAAGCCCCTAAAATTTATGGCATGTGTTTTGCGCAGGACTTGAACACACGACCTTTTCCTTTTAATACAAAATAAGGTAGCATTGGCCATTAGGACACAAAGCTTATGGTAAAAAGACCTCAACTGAGCTTGACCTATTTAAATAATCATGTGAGCGATGTTAACCATAACATGTTTAACCTATAACTAACCGGAACCTAACGTGTTAATTATATGAGCCAACACAAAACGTGTTTGTTAATTTTTGTTTGAGTCTTATATCGGGTTTTGTCTAGAGTCTAAGTTTGTAAATATGAAGTAATTAAATAAATAAAATCATAGAGGAGAGTGAGTGCGCGATGTAGGAATGGAGGTAATTAAGTGGGGGTCACCCACACCAACAAAATTTTTGCAACAAACTTTATTCGACTCTATATATTAACCCCCTAACCTTCTCTTTCAATGTCATTCTCACACACACAAAAAACACACACGGACATAATGGGAAAGAAAGTGCTTTGTTCAAATGGTTTCAAACTGCCGAGGAGTGACATGAACAACGACTATAAGGTCGAGGATCATTACCTTGTGTGTATGGTGAGTTGATTCCTGATACTAAAGCTTCTTTTATTGATTGATTGTATGAAATTAAACCATACTAACATTAACCGCTTTTTCTGTATTTTTTTAGAAGCAAAAGCCGAGGACGCAGATAGTACGCGATGTAAAGGAAAGGCTTGTTGTTACGATTGAGAACATGGAAGTTGAAAGAGATAAAGAAGATGTTGATGATTACGTGTTGGATGTGGATGAGGACTTCAATGTTGCCAAAAGGAAGAAGAGGAAGAGCTATAAGGATGTTTACAAGAATACATTCAAGGTTCTTGCAAGGACTGTGAAGAAAGAGAAAGTTTAGAAATAGTTCGTGAAGGATGATGACGCGATTCCCAAGCGCAGTGGTAACACGAAGATGAAATATTGAGGACGTATTTTGTTACCTAATGATATCAAATAACGTCACTTTTATATCATCATTTATCCCATGTAAATAACCCATTTTATATAATTATTGCAAAGAATTGTTACTTAATCGTTTGTATTTGAGAATTGCAGTAATTATGGTGTACTTGGTGAAGATTAAGAAAAAGGCACGCATTTTGGAGCTTAAACGAAGATATTTGAAGATTACTGTTATGACAATCAATACGCCGTATCTTTTTTTTTTTGGTAAAGGGTTACCCCGGTAAAGAATTGGGGCGGGAATTCTATAAGTGAAATGTTTAGGCGGGTAATATTGATGGTGACTCATATATAACGTATAAATATTGATAGAGAGCT